>JANQBS010000213.1:0-69466 GCA_033085395.1 Xanthoparmelia taractica
GTTATTCTATGGAGTTGAGTGCTACTTATGGTCCATGCCAAGCCATAATAGGGCTGAGATGCTGAATTCCAACATGACATGAGAGAGCCATGGTACTTTTTCTCTGGTTGCAGCTTCGGCCCTTGATTGAAGAGACCAGTATAGCTCAAGGTGCCGCTACAAGCACTACAGCTCTTTTTAGAATTGCGTGTCCCACTTCAATATAGCTCCGACACGTCGCTTACGGCGCGTATAGTGCCAAGCAAACGCGCCAATCTCCGGGTTTTGCTCGAGGCGTTTTGGGCATCAAACGGCCATTATGCATACCCGTCCCGTCTGTCATGCGTACCGTAAGGGACGGTAAACGGAAGTTGATATCTCCGGCCTGTGACAACAGGGGAGAGCAACCTGTGTTAGACCCTTAGAGACTTCCAGCAACTGCTACTATGACTCACCCTGCATCTCACAGCCCCTCGCGCACCATTCGCGTGAGAGTTAGAACAGTTCCAGCTCTTTTTGCTTGCTCCTGAGATCTTCAATCCAGGAAGGCGCTTGCCGTTCGTGACATGAGGGTGTTCTCAAAGCGATATTGCCGCCTGTGCGCCGAAGCACGGATCTCCAGATTTATATAAAAAGATGCACTGCTGCCGGAAGCAGAAGGCTTCTGTATTTATTCTCAGTGATAGTCTCGACATGTGCGCTGTCATGGTCACAGCATTGGCTACGATTGCGTCTCTTGCTGCCATAGCCCTGGCATCCCCAATCACAGGGAATACCGACCTTGTTAGATGCGTCCACTCATGGGACTCATGGGGGATTGCATGCCTTGATCTTCATCATCACTTCTATTGCGACAATTTACCAGGAGTCCGCGCTGGGACGTGAGTCAACGCACCCAACCACTTACCAACGTGCTATTCATTCAATGTATGGAAAGGCTAACCTTCCGCCAACTAGAGGAGCCTCCCCAACCCCCATGAAGCCTCGAGACCAATTCGAATCTCTCAATGATACCCCTCAGATTCTCCGGCCTCGTAAGGGCCATGACGGTACAACCTATTGTCAAGCTCAGACCAACATCTTCATCGTCGTCTACTTTCACGCCGCTAACGCTGGGGTCTCATCCTTCCTCAATGCCTGCCTCAACGCAATCCAAAGGGACATCGACCATGGAAACACTGGCCCAATACCAAGCAACGGATGGTACGGCCCCTTGGGCCCCAACGCCCTCAGCATGGCCGTGTGGAGTCAAGACAACCACCAGACGACATACGAGGTACTACATTCTGCAATACAAGAATTGATTGCTTGGATGTCCAGTCACCATACGTACGGGACGGCGGGTTTTACGATCTGGAATGGGGAGCATCAGGTTGGGCACGGCACTATCAATGGCTAGGAAGGGAACTGTGACGACTTAAGCGTTAATCGCCTTATAAAGTGATCAAAACAATGAACAACCATGTTTTCTTGTTCAGATAGTGTTACGGGGGTTCTACTGGGACTTTAGTATAGCCCCCCACCACAGACACATCACAATACTCGCTTTCTAACAGAAGACACCGGTTGAGCTTGCTAGTAGTGAACACAATATGCGGCTCCCCATTGCCAGATAGCAACCGGGACCCTTCTCTTTTTTGAGAACAACTTTCCCAACTTGTCCGAAGTCCGGGATGGCACCAACTGCTATCACGGTTGGAGCCCGGATGAAAGCCTTGATCATCCTACTCCTCCCTATCTCGTCCAGATGTGCGAAATATACCACGATATAGCATCGTCTCAACCAAAACCATCCCACATCCATCCAAGATATCTCCTACCTTGCACCAGCATTCCAATCCGCCTTCGCCTCGCCGTCCGTTTCATCTTCACAGCTCTATCTAACCTTTTACACTCTACCCCAAAAAGGGCCCAAAGCCAATGGCCAGCAGCTTCAGCTTATTTATCATTCTAGCATCGCACACTCCATCGCAGGAAATAAAATTTTGCTCATCGCAACCCACGTCGCCGATTATTATGCAACCGCACGCTGCTGCTGGCGGTGTGGCATTTGTGACGTGTGTACGGCTGTGCGAGCTTGACGTTCGAACTTGGCGTGGTGCTCCTGTTGTTTGATGCTTCTAGTGTGTTTTTGGCTTTACTTTAGGTTGATCAGGAAGGAGAGACCATATTGGGGGTAGTAGAGACGGACGGATGAGGCGAATTAGTATTGGGACTAGCAATGGACCTGGATTGTGGTGGAAGGGTTTGTCCACGTGGACTGAGAAGGGGAGCTTGCTGAAGGAGTTGGATGTGGAGCAGGTCAATGAAGCGTTAGTTAGGTATGGGGATGGGAGTGGAGAGGCACCCGAATGCATGAGAAGAACTCAAATGTTCTTGAGTGAGTCTAAGGTACTTAATGACGAGACAATATTCCATTCTATCATGCCAACGTTCTCTTCCAACTTCTTGATCATTCCATCATGCCGCCCCTTCTCCATAATCAGTCATCACCTCGCCTTCGTTCCCACTCCAATAGAAAGACAAGATATTGAGGAGTTGTCTTGCACCGTTTTAGAACATTGGCTTTCCGAGTCTCACTTGCTGGAGACTCTCATGCGCCCTGTCAACTGCCCCACTGAATTTATCACCCATAAACAACCTGAGCTCTCCAGTCAAAGCCATGACGAACATTATGGTAGTAAAGGCAGACACAAGGAAGACCTTGAGGTACAGCTTCATCAACCTAATCCGTGCAGACCTATCGAAAGTCTTCCAAGCTTCGAGCATGGACACGGCACCGCTACCACCCAAGATTTGTGGTTTGACTTTTCCGGCGAAGGTGCGGTCGAAGGGGACAATGGAGTCATCTTCCTCGGGTAGCATGGAAGCTTGGACACGCTTGAGCGTGACATCGGCTGGGATGACTACGAGAACGAAGATGCCGATGCCGATCAGACCGATGAAGATCATCTGCAAGAGGGCAATGTTTTGCGCACGGCTCACGTTTACATTGATCTCCTCGTTGTAAGCCTGGAAGCAAAGGTAGAATAGAGCCCGTGGCACGTGAATCGAAGCTTGTTCGGCAACAGCAAGGACGGCTGTCGGAATGAGGATGTTTCTAACAGCAGTCCTGGAGGGGATACGGCTAAACCAGCTCTTGTCGCTGGGTTTAGAGATGACAATGTGGGTCCAGGTCATTTGAAGCCGGCAGAGCGCGATGCTTGCGAGGACCGCGATGAAGGGGCGGACGACAGGGTGCCCGACGATGTGGGAGCTGAAGAAGCCAACGATGGCGCCGTGGAGAAGTTGGTAGATGATGGAGACGTGGATGCCGCGGACACGGGCGAGTGGGCCGGCTTGGGCGCAGATGTGCTTGATAGTCGTACGCATTTTGGAGGTGATGGGCGCTTGCTTGACGAGGAAGAGGTCGGATTCGACAACCTTGGCCTTCTCGGGTTTCTGGTCTTGGGAAAGGAGAGGGGAATCGGCCTCATCGGAATCAGTGTATTCAGTTTTGAACGCTGTGGCGGTGGGAGTTTCGATCATAGTGAGGGTGGCTACGAGATCGCCGTAAGTGTAGGAAATCTAGCATAATGTTAGCCTTGCCGTTTGTTGGATTTTGAAGAGCATTGCTAAACGACTTACCAAAGAGATTGTGCCCATGTAAACCACGATAGTAGCGAGAATGACAAAGAAGGCTAAGCCCCCAAGCTCGTATGATGTCTGTTCTCCATCGTTGCCGTTGTAGTGCTGCTGAGTGATGTCTACAGCGCGGCGGACAAGGTGATGCGCCACTCCAACGGTCATGGCTGCGGTGAGACGTGTCTTTTGAGGTCAGTAAGAAGTAACGTGAAGTTTGAACAATCTAATGATGAATGCGAAATAGGATATTGTTGTTGGATGGAGAGGGCAAGTTCAGAAGTTATGTAGGCAGAGAAGATAGGATTTAGGCAGCTGTGTTACAGCCCTGAGGCGCAGCTTGACCTCATTGGTCGGGTTCCTTGAACCCTACGCCTAGCCCGATGCAGATCGCACTCCCTTGAGGTATTTTTAGACCAACCCAACATGGACATACGACTCTCAACTGGTGCATAGGAAAATGATAGTGCCCAAGAAAGGTCTTGTATCACAATAGATTCCGCCCATTATAAGTTCTCTATAGCCCATCAGAGAATCTCAGAGCTTCCAATAAATTTCATGCCAACACGCCTACGGACTGTTTGAAGCATCGCTCCTATCTTATTTTCGGATGGTATCAAGTATGATTTACACTCTACGGTATGCTACCTATTCATCGACGATGCATCCAAATGCTGTCACCACTATTATTTAGAGGCCGACTTCGCCGACTCATTTTATCTGTCATAATTAAGCCATCTACGCCCATGACAAAAGCAACTAGCATGTCTCTCACGCCATCGCTATCCCTTCGCCAACTGTGTCATTCTACAAAGTCATGAGGCTTGAAGCGCATGAAGCAGAGGGAGCTAGTAATTTTAGCAATGTCAGTAATGACTAGAAGAGTTTGGTTAGGGTCAGATGCTCAGTCCGAAAATCTTTTACTACGACTGCAACGAACTCACAATACTATTTTTAGTTTGGATTGCTGTGCTCGATCCAGAGCCCCCAGGGACTCCGAGTAGGCAAAGACCGGGTCCAAATGCGCGTTACCACTAACTACATCCCCTTTGAACGCAGAATCGTCGCGAATATGTTACGCATCTATAGCGGCGGCCGAATCATTCGAGTTCAGGTAGTCGCATGTAGGTAGGTATTTGAAATTTTGTGGTGGCACAGAAGGGAGCTTTCCACCGTTTCAGCGAATTCACAATGATGCATGCGATAGCGGTCGCACCGACATAATACACAGTACTTAGTTATGAGAACTCCGGGAACATGCGTCGGTGTCGAAACCGTTCCTTCCTGTTTCAAAGATTACGGCATGCGGCGTTGCTCAGCCTGAGCTTTTCCCTCCAATCAGCCGTACTGAAACGTCTTCAAGGGCGGGCGGCAAGGAATGAGCAGGGAGAAGAAAATGATACGTACACGATTATATTGGTCAAGCGATTTCTATTGTCTGCTATATTCACTGCCAGCCTCCTTGGCCACTAATTGCTCCCCATTCACATCGCTCTCAATAGAGCAAGACGCTCAACCCACATGACAGTGGCAGGGATAAGGTGTCACTGAAAGAAGTCTATGGACAGAGCTTGATTAGCCTGACCGTCAAAGATTAAACCTCCGCGTTGGGGACCCACAGGTATCTTCATTTGTATGCTGTGCGTTGTTTGGTATAAACTAGCACTGAGAATAGCTAGCTGATATGCCTTGACTTGGTGATAAAATGATTGATTGATCAATTAATCATTTAATCAATCCTTCAATCATTCAGTCATTCAATCAATATATCCATCCGCCCCGACCCTCTCCCAAGGACGTTAGCCCCCAAAGCTTCAGTGATTGCCCAAAGGTTAGGAAAATGAACGGCTCGACGCCTTGGTCGTCTACAGCTTCTTCTTTGGAACCAAAATTTCGCCCACCCAGTGACTTCAAGGTACACAGAGAGCAGCAATTAGTTCTTGGGATACCCAGAGTTTCAAAATGGGAAAGTCAAATAAAAATCCTTATGGCGGTGTTCCCGCGCGTAAATTGCTTCGATCTCTTGAGGACACATCACTTTGTATGCCGCGCTGCCGTGGGGCTGCTTTCCAGGGTGACCGCTTCGGATGGATGGCATGTAAGTCTCTGGCAAAGCATCCGTACATGGGATCAGGACGTGGCTCACCACATTCTGGGTTATCTTTTTAATTCATTGTAAAGGTGCAAATATGTAAGGAACACTTCTAGGGAAAAGGATGAGGTCGCTACCTTAAGTATCTCCAGCATAATAGACCAAAGCGTATGTATTGTGAGGCTGCAATCTATATTCGTGACCAAATATCGCTCAACTCGCGATACTGATGTCTGTCCCGATGAACCTTCACCTGAGCGCCAGCGATCGCAACAGCACTTAGGGACTTGGGGCACATTACTCGCGACAGCTCACGGCAATAAAGGATGTTCACGATTTCTAAAGAGATCTTCACGCTGCGGTCTCTTCATCATGAGGAAAGTACACTACGCTCCTCCATATACGTCATGTCGATCGAAGCAGACCTCGGCATTGAATCGGCAAAGGGTATGCCTTGATCCATATGGTAAAGAGAAATTTGTGGGTCCAGTGCGTACATGAAGGTTTTTAATACCAGATTGTACGAGGACAACGTAGGGCTGAATGATGCTAAGATCTTCGTCCACTAAGCTCGTTTTGATGTAGCGCCTTTTGCAACGTCGCCATTTACTGAATCCGAGGGCTGAACAGAAACAGCAAATACCCGTTACATTATTTAGATACTTCACCTCCTGCATTGTGACGATGTCATGGCGCCCCATCATCTTTGTCTTGCGGATACCCATAAGGACCACCTTGCCAAAATTCCACACCTTGCTTTCCACTCTTCCGTTCATGCTGACAGCCGTGGGGACTGGCGACGGCAGAATACGACAATCGGCGTCCTCTTTTTGAGCAGGTCAAATTTGCCAACATCCATGGCTAATGCAAGCCAAGAAGTCTTCCCCATGATAGTGGAGGGGATTTCCATGAAACGAAGAGTATTAGATGCGCTAAAATCCTAAAGCCTTATTTTGGAAATCTCCGGCGATCCGAAGGAGTGCAGCTATTTTCTGATCTAAGCAGCGGCGTGTAAAGTATTACAATAGTTGAGAAAGAAAACTTCACTTAGCAGAGCATGTCTGCTCATACACTTCAACAGCTTTCCGTCATGTCTGTGAATGAACGTTTGGCCGATACGGTTTTGGCCCTTTTGCAAAGCTATTACCATTACCTCTTCTACGCTTTTTTACTTGCAATTGGCGGACCTGTACTTTGTCCCAGGAAGAAACAAAGATATGTTCCAGGCGTTTCCATCGTTGGCATCGAAGAGCCTGGTGGCATCAAACAAGCGAGGGAGAATTTCTGCGCGGATGCAAAGTCTATCCTCGCTGAGGGTTATCAAAAAGCATGTTGGAGATCAAGTATCATGCCAAGTGTCTCTTTAGCTAAGCAAAGAACAGTACAAGAATGAGTGTCCTTTCTATGTCCCAAGCCGGGTGGGCGAGCGCCTCATGATCCCGGCGAGGTATGTAGAAGAGCTCAAAAACGCGCCGGTCAAGGAGGTGGATACTGTAGCTACTTTCTATGAGGTCAGTGTTCGATAACAGTTTACTTGGAACCGAGAATCTTGTTAACGAGAACTACTAAGATGTTCGAGGGAAAGTACACAACTATGGGCAGTCGATCGACATTACACACACGGGTAGCCAATAGGGATTTGAGCCGTCATCTGGGTACCGACCATCAAAGGACATGGATTGCATCTACTGATATCCAACACATAGACGATATTCACCTTCCTATTAAGGAAGAGATCATAAATGCCTTCGAAACGAGCATGCCCGAATGCAGTGGTACAGTTCGTGTCTTTCCTCTTGCATGTTCTTAGATTTGACATTGGACATTAGACTGGACCAGAATATGCATGGCAGACTCGTTCACGTACATTGTTGCACGCGCATCAAGCCACTTATTCGGAGGGTCGCAGTTGAGCTACAACAGCGAATGGGTGCAATCCATGATCAAATTTACCAACGATGTTTTTATGGGTGCCCAAAAAATTAAGAAGATCCCTAGCTTGTTGCGGCCTGTTGCCCGATACTTCATTCCGGAGATTCAGAGTATCACAGAACATCACTCAACCGCGCGTCACATCATTATCCCCATATTGAAGGAGCGGGAAGCCCAGCCAAAAAAGCCAAAGGACTTCTTACAGTGGATGTCTGACAGTGCTGTGGGCCCTGAAAAGGACAAGGCCTTCATAGCCTCTCTTCAGCTCCAGCTCAGTTTCACTGCTATTCACAAAGGTGCAGCAGCTCCAACTCAGCTGCTCTACGATCTCTGCGTAATGCCGCAGTATATCGAGCCATTGCGAGAAGAGGTTCAAGCGACCTTGGCAGAACATGGCTCCTTTACAGACCGCGCACTTCTTCAATTGGAATTGATGGATAGTTTCATAAAGGAAAGCCAGCGCTTCAATCCTCTGCTTCTAAGTAAGTCGTCAGCCAAATTCTTGAACAACAAGACTGACAGCAAGCAGTAACATTCGAGCGACTAATCACAAAAGACTACGCGCTATCTGATGGCTTTGTGATTCCTAAGGGAACGACCATCGGCGTACCCACGCAAGCCATATCAATGGACCCCAATGTCTATGAGAATCCAGAAGTCTTTGACGGCTTCAGGTTTGTCAAACTCAGAGACCACTGCGGACTCAACGACAGGCGTTTGCATTATACTTCGAGTAACCTGGACAATATGGCCTTTGGCTATGGCCGGCACGCATGCCCTGGACGCTTCTTCGCCTCTTGTGAAATCAAGATGATCATGGCTTATCTACTAATGCATTTCGATTTCAAGTTTCCCGATGAGCAGAAGATACGACCCCCGAGTCTAGCCTATGAAACTCAATATCTTCCTGATCGTACGGCTACTGTGCTATTAAAGCGGAGACCTAGCCCATGTCAGATGACGTTCACTAGCTGATTCATTGTGGACATTATTGCACACCATTGCACAGCGCAACGCGCAACGCTCCACCTGGTAGCTGCAGACGAATATCAACAATAAGCAGGTCATCATCACTCAAGCTATCTGTCTCTCTCGTGCAATTTGCCTGAAAAGGCGGCACAGAAGCTCGTCTATCTCAATATTTGACAATACATACCTTTCTTGACTTGCATATCGTATAAGCTAGGTCGTGGGGGAAGCACCTGAGAACTCACCGGCTCTCAAGAGACCTTGTCGGGAACTCAAACGTGCAGATATCCCCCTCTGCTGCTCACCAAAATTCCTACAGACCTGGCGGTGTGTTTGTATCGCAAGTCACTCCAAGCTGAAAGTCAAGCTCAGCGCTTGCAAGAAGTTGGATACGTTTTGTACGATGACCTGGATCCTACAAGCTTTGCTAGTCCAAGGCCTACAAGTCATACCGCCTACCAAGCAATCTCTCGAAGCTACAGAAAACAACCGGCTCGTGACGGAAGTGACGGACGTTGGGCGTGTCGGTGCGCGACACGATAGGACGAATGACTACCGCTGGCTGCTGCTGACGCAATGGCTTGGCCGTCATGAAGCTTAGGTATTGGCCCGAGAATGTAGGGGCATTCATGGCGATATTTCGACTAGTGTAGTGCTGCACAACCCTTTTTCTGTAGGGCAATAGTCAATAAGCGAGTGAAATCCAACATAGTGGTACGCATATCATCAATCGCTTTAAGTTTGACCTTGATCCATAAGCACTAACTACTACAACGTTCTAGCAGCGCGCTTCGCTCGAACAAGGCTAGGTGCGACGAAACATCAAAGTGAAGCATCGAATGATAGCCAATCATTAGTGCGGCCCGCTCCAGGACCTTCAACGTCTCGCTGCGTGGACTGAAATTTTGGGAACACAGGTATATGACGAGCCTGGAGCGCTGCGTCGCGGGACATTTGACACAGGCAGAGCGAAACTCGGAATTCAGTTATCCTGATCCTACTGAACAAGTGCTGAGTAATTAGCGCAGGATTGTGGCTTGCAGCACCCAACCAACAACGGGCATCATAGGAGGGCGCGAAGGATTCCATCCACCTAGCTTGTGTTTCCGCTCGTTTCAGCTGTTGCTGACATGCTTACCCCTGCTTGTAGCGCTGATTGACATCCTCAATTGTTGGATAGGTGAAGGCTAACAATCTCTTGGTTCCAGAAGGCTATGTTTCTCGAGCATGTTGTCTCAGACCCATAGCTGACCCTTAGCCAAAATTGGAGCTATACATAAGCGCTTGAACCTTGACTCGGGATCCATCCATTTTCAGACGTGCCGATGAATCCTTTCCGAAGCGGCGGCTTGATTATCTATACCGAGTACCGACACCAAATTGTCCGGTCAGTCATTCTCGCCAGGTGCATGAAGGTGTTTGACACGCGAGTAAGCGCGAATACCTCATCAGTCAAGAGAGCATCATGCTCCCCTCAGCCGACAAGTATACCTTTAACTTTGGCTATCTGGAGATCTCATTGCTGCTACCAAGATTCGCATGAGGTACGACTTGGATTTGATACAGAAGGGAGTCGACTGGAACGTCCAGAGCCACCTTCATGTCCAATGGTGAAAGCCGAGGTCGTCGACGATTCGACTTCCACCGTATTGTGAAGGCACTGCGTAGAAGTTGTAGAACGCCATATTTGAAGCAAGCGATTGGTAGTCATTTTGAGTAGACAATCTCAACATGGCTGTCACGGATCAAATAAGGGCATGAAACGAGGACTTACTGAACACTCCTTCGTAGCCTCACTATAGTAGATCCTTCCTCAAATGCTTGTATCTCCCCTGGCAATCAGCTCGGCCGTATCCCACGTCGCCGACACAAACCTACCACCCAATCACCACATCTCTCCCTCGCACCCTTGGTCAACCACACACAGAATCACCACCCATGGAGAACAGCACTCCCATTCCATTCCAATCCAATTTGAAAACCCCGGTAGTTCGCATAGAATCCCACAAACCTTGGCCGAATGAATACACAGCTATGAAATACTAATCTTGCCTTTTTCCCTCTTTCTCTCTTTCTTTCGTGCTTTCGTGCCCGCGCGGCTTGGCGAGAAGGCCTGTGGGTTGGAGGGCAACTGCGTTGAGTTGTTGGGTTGGTGATAGCGAGGGCACGGTGGTGACGGTGTTGGAATTGGTTCGACTCCTACATGGATACCCAAACACACAGTCGCATGATTTCTCAAAACGGCAATTTCCGATTATGTGAGGACGCCCCTGTTAGCGACATGGTGTATAATCGTATAATAGTCTCGTGTACAAGGCTCCAAATACAGTACTCCAAGATGTCGCTTTATGGAGATTTCAGCCATCCTTCAAAACGTCACCGCCCATGTATTTTGTTCGTACAGGCAAGACTACCACTCCTTATCCTCAAACAGCTCCCCTGATGCTCAATTGTACATTTGCTCGCCCCTCCCGCCCCGCTCATCCTCCAACTCCATCATCCGGGTATTGTTCCTCTGCAATTTGTTCCTCCTCTGTCTCTTCGCAGCATAGACTACAAGGACGATCCAAAGCACCCAGACTCCTCCCGCGACGAAACAGTATGCTACAATGACGCCTGTGCTCTGTCCAGCCAACGTGAGACCGAGAAGACCGTTAATCAGCCCGGCGGTGACGAGAAGGCGGCCGAACCAGACGTGGACGTGCGTATATGGACTAGACGCTTGGCGGCGCTTGTATTGGAGATGATGGACGTAGCCGAGGATGGGTTGGAAGACGAGGAGGACAACGATTGCTATGCCGAAGGCGGGGTGGAAGGCGGAGAGCTGGGATCAAAGGGTCAGCACAGGATCCGGCGGTCAATCTGCAGGGTCAATACATACGTCGGCTGCGCCCTTGTTGGCGATATACACCCCGAGTCCAAGCCCAATGATGGCTCCCAAGTAGGAGAGCAGCTGCACGCCGGCATGGATCCAGACAAGGCCGCGGAATGATGCGAGGCGGATCAGGAAAGCGCCAAATGGGAAGCCAATGATGAAAGCGAGACACATGATCACGCCATGGACAGGAATAGCGGCACCATCGTATCCAGCGCTAAGATGGCCCGCATCGACGATCTGCGAGTCGGTAGTGTCCAGGAAGGGGTTGGAGGAATTAGCCGGCGTCAAGGTATTCAACTCCAGCGCAAAGTTTGCGTACGAACCATCGTCGTGCTGCTGGAGACTGACAGTTGTCGAGTCAGACTTGATCGGGTCGCCGCTCTTGGAGGCCCAAATCCACGGCTGACCTGACCCCGAGAGATTCATGGTACCGCCGTTCCAGCTATTGCACTTTTGGCAGAGGATGTTGGCCGTCATGTTGCCGTTCGCGATACCAGAGCCTGCAAGTAGAAGTGCGTTACGATCAGTCTCGGCAGAGGGTTCACGATGGCCGCTGCCCAGTCGAGGCGATAGAGTGACATTGGTGCCTGCGGCATTGGCGTAGATGATGAACATCTGGGACCCTTTCATCTGGCTTCCTTGCCCGAGCGCGATCCATGACTTGGAAGCTGGACCTTGGATTTGCATAAAGATGTCGGATTCGCTGCCAGTGACGTTGGGATGAGCCGCCACGAAGGTGTAGGAAAGTCCAGTCTGACCGGGAGGACTGTATCTAAGGCTTTGTCCGGTAGAGACGGCTGAAGTCGAAAGTCAGCTGGGCTCTGCTATTGGAGATGGCCTCGTAAAGGCCTTTGTGGTTTGGGATCTCATACAGAAAAGGCATGCTACGCTGAGGAGGCTCGAGAAGAGCTTCATATTTGTGGGAAATTTCTTCCGGAAATTGCCCAGGCTGCTGACTTGTTGAATTTGAGCACAATCCACAGAAGATCGACCTGCAATCCGCTTTGAAAGAATGCAACGAAATGCGACGACGCCTAATAATGTTGGAACGCAGGAAAAACGGGTGCAACGAGAGTGGGAGTTATAAAGCCAGATTCAACGCAAGCACAGGAGAAGGATGGTAAGATGGATGGCGCAGTAGCTGACGACGACAACGAATTGGATTGTCTTATGTGCATCTTGAATGGTATTTTAGCCCCCCCCCTTGTTGGGCGTTTGCGGCTGAGCTTTTACTACAGAACCCGCGTGGTCAGCACAATTCAATGTTTGTTCATTGGTCAGCCCTATGAGAAGCGCTAGGCGTAAGGAATCAATAAAGACTCGTATTAGGGATAGTCTAAGTTCTAATTACAGATCACCTATCAAAAGAGCAGATTTATGCTTATGTCAGCGAAAGATCTTCCAGATAGGGCATGAAGTCCAAAGATCTAGACCATTAGACTACGTCGCCTCGCGCCTTGCCGTTGAACTTGCCGTAGCATGCTACTTCGTAAGGTAGCCAGTCCCCAGGCAATTACTGTTGTCAGTCCGAGGCCTTTGGCACGTCTATTCATTCATCTTTTTGCATGTTTACTGTCGTAAGGCTGATGGATATCGTAAACAAAAGCCTACTTTCTACCGCAAATCGGATTCGGTCCAAAGGGGCGGACTTCGTTTCTGCTTAGTCATCACCATCCTGTTGATCCTACTACAACCGCTGCCTCATGGCGACTTACCATCTCGCTACAAAACAATGGTTGATCATAGTTCAAAAGACGGGGACCCCGGTGTCAAGGCCTCTCCAGGCTCGGAAATTGGCGCGCGCAAGTTTACTCAGTCTTGTTCTCGGTGTAGAGCATCCAAGCTCAAATGTGACAAAAATGAACCATGTGTATTCTAGGCTACTATAGTATTCAACCCTCACAGTTCAACACTCGGATGCCGTTGCACATCAATGATGATGATCTTTGCCCGATGACGTTGAAGGTCAATGTCCACGGTCACATCACTGAGCGGCCACGATCCGAGTTCACCATGCTCTCATATACAATCCACGCTCTAGAAATTGCAGGTTTTACGCGTGAATCCATCGACTTGCGTGGCCCTCCACGCCAAGCACAAGGACAAGAAGAGACGAATGGAGGCATAAAGATGCGAAACCATCTCAACAAAAAGTATGAAAAGTTTATTGCTGGATTGCCTTCTTACTTTAGACTGGGAAGCACCGTGGGACTCACTTCCACAGGTCCTATGGCAGCGATACCAGTGCAGCGATGGATGTTGCATCAGCAGCTTTGGAGCCTATTCTTGAGACTTCATCGAGTCAGTCTCTCGTCTCAGGATGGCCGCGCATCCTATCAGCTACTAGCACAGAACATTATAAGCACTCAAGCGCAAATACAAGCGCGGTGCGCCGTTTGTGGTTCTCTATCCACCAGCGAAACCCAATTGTTCAATGCTGCCATCGTACTGCTAGTTGACTTGCTATTCTCACCCAAGTACGAGGATGCAGATTATTCAAGTGCCTCATTAAGTCGATTAATGACAAGAGACAAGATCTGGGAGGCTATCGAGCTATTGCGGACGCGAAGTGATGCGGAGCGTTCATCGTCCCCACAAGACTCTCAAGCGGAACAAGTCGAAACATCTGCTCAGCGAAGTGTTGTTGTTCTTGAAGCCTTGATGGAAATAGAGGCAGAAGAATCTAGCAATAACGAAGAAAGAAGTGAAGCAAGTTCGACAGGAACCCGTCTGGGAGGACAACAAGTTAAGCCTGACAGTGGTGCAAGGAAACCGATCAAAATTAAGGTCATAGACATCCTGGAGGCTCATCAAGGAAACGCCCAAATCGCAGCTGCAGCGATGGAACCAACAAAATTTAAACTCATTTTCCGCTCCAGACACATTTGTGTGTTTCCACCAACTCCTACTGATGGATTCCAAGACCTCGATGTGTTACCATTGCTCTCCAATCACCGGACTGCAACTTTTGGCAATTCTTGGACTTCAATCCTCCTTCTCAATCTCTTGCCGAGAACGGTTCTTTTTCGGCTATAGCAGACTTGCAAACGCTCGACGGCTCGATGCCCTTTATGCCGTCTCCAGTTGTAACGCACTCGATGGGCAGCTTCGGCACACCAGATTTTGCGGACGCGTATAGCAATACTGATGGGACTCCTGTCACCCACACGTCACTTTCATCTATAGAGAGCGGGACCTCCCAAATGGAGCGGAGGAAATGAGGCTGCATTGACAGCTTCAAGCACTGATGCACATGTAGCAGCCAACCTTTACTGATTAATGCTTTAGGCGATGGTGCCCTCTCTTTCCTGCTGGTTAGATCTTTTGGCAAAAGCAATTTTTGTGGCAAATTTATTACAGGATAGCAGATAGCGCGAGGAGAATGACTCGTCAACTCTCTTTGGGATAATCCAAGCAAAGATATCATCAACTGTTTCGGAAAGTCCTAGCATGTAGGCGTACTGCTGGTCAGGGCTAGCCTTGCCCGACGCATATACTAGCTCCCAGGTCCCTAATACTCTAAATATCCCAACAACCTCATCCGTCTCATCCACCGTGACCCCCATTATTACTGGGACGTGATAGGTGTACACCCCCTTTCCCTACATGTACACCCCCTATTCCCCTACATATACACCCCCCTCAAATTGGGTTAGTGCGGAAGAAAATTGCGGAGACTCTTGATGATATTAGGGCAAGCTTCCCCACGCCTCTCTCAGCAGATAGTTCGATTATTTGAGACCTCGCAATTGAATTATTTGAATATTCTTTTATAGTCGTATCTGATTGGCTGACTTCCTTCTCTGCTTGCTATTAGAAATACGCCTAACGTATTTATATATTCACTTTATTTTAGCTATCTATTCTATATCTAAAACGATTTAAATATACTCCCGTTATTCTACATATAGATTGATTCACGTTCTCTTCGGGTGATATCTCTTGATATAGCTATTTCACCTCGTATAGCATCTTTTAATCTACTTCTTATAGTCTCTAAATCTTCTCGTATAGTAATAGTAGCATAAAAAACGTTTAGAGCAGTCGTTTTCTTTTCGTTAGTTATTTGATTAATTATAATTAATAAATCGTAATCGCCAGTAACGTTACTATCACGCGCACGGCCACGACTATGATTATCTCGTATATTAATTAATATATTATTGCTTCGCTGCGATAGATACTCGTCTACTCGCTCGAATTCTAATAATAGTCGACATATCGATCTTTAAAACGTAAGTTTCGCACGTGTGAATAACTTCGTAGGATTATTAGATCTATCTTTAATACGCGTAATAGCTAATTTATAAATAGTAAGTAGAGGATTAATAAGATATTTTAAATTCTCTAATACCTCGGGTAAACTACGTATATATAAGATAGCGGGTTTTTCGAAGTATTAATGAGAGTGTATATCGCTTAATTTAATAATTTCGAAGTTTTCTTTTAGTCTCGCCTTAATCTTATAAGCGCATAAAAGTTTAGATATCGCGATAAAGGCTTTAGTGTAGGAACTTAGATCGTTATTGATCTTATTTAGCTGTTCGCGTATCTTACGTAATACGAATAATATTACGTATGTAAGAATATTATGAAAAATAGATTTACGAAGCTCTATAAGTGTAGCGGTCTTTAAAGACTCAAAATTAGCTATATAGCTCGATCGCTGACGAATAAGAAGATCGTTAATCTTATTAACGATCGTCTTAAAGTCGTCTACTCGAAGTTAATTAAGATCTTAATTAAATAATAGCGTATTAACGTATTAGTTGAGAATTTAAACTCTTTTTTTAAGATCGTATAATTATTCTCGCCTTTTAAAGAAGTCGTATTAAAGAAATATAATTTCTTATTAATATAGCATTAAATAAACTTTCGTTTATATAAGTTTATTCACGTATTAGCTAGATATATATATATCTAAGAATTATAGACGTTATATTTTTCTTAAAGAGACTCTCACTCCGTCTCGAAGACCTCTTACGTGTGTATATAGACTACGCGTTATCAATAAACCTAAAACTCCTCTTAATTCTTCTTGGTTTCGAAGTACTTCTTATAATTATCGAGAACGTTTTTATTGATATATTAGATATATAGTATATACTCGATATTTGAAAAGATAGTTATATGCGCGTTGATTAAGGCCGTTTCACGATTAGTAATATTAATAATAGAGTCTGAAATATCGAGTTCGATTAGCATTTCTCGATACTACTATAACATTTATATATAGTTCTCTTTTTCTTCCTTTTTCAAGAAATAAAAGACTATATAGAATATAGTGTTAATCGCGATTACGTCGATGATAATAAGTAAAGAAAGCTTATATTTATTCGTCTTATATGTATAGTTTATAATAATTATCTCTTAATTAACTCTTAATATTTTTTGATACGATTCTTTAAAGAAAAATAAATAAGTAATTTAATTCTTACAATTCTTTAAATACTTAACGTATTAATTACCCGTATATAGTTATTTTATAAGTGCTTATATAAGTGTAAGAGGGCCAAGTTCTTATCGTCGAATTTTATTCTTTACGTTATAGATATTTTATACTTTAAAGAGAGAATTCTCTTTATTATTCTCGCGATATAGATCTAAAATAATTTACGCAGATATCGAATAACTTTTTATCTGCGTAACGATTAATTACTTAATCTCTAAAGTTAAGATTAGCTTTCGTAGAGAAGAATACGTTATTTATAGAGTCACTAAATAATTATAAGATAAATTTTTAATCTTAAGAATTTAATTATTATTAATACGTCTTATAATAATTTTAAATAAATATTCGTTTAAGCGAGAGATATTATAAATTCTCTTCTAATCTACTTTTTCACGTACTTTATCGTCTCGATCGTAGCGTAGCTAGACTTTACGTGTAATATTCTTTTTATTAGACTTGAATCGATATTTAATAATCGTATAGTTCTTCGAATTAGCGTGCTTCTAGATTTGGCGCATAAGGTTATTAATAGTAACGTCTGATAGATCGTTCGACGGTGATAGAAGTGTTATAGTCACTGAGTTAATGATGTGGAAGGTTATTAAATAAGAAAGACAAATGTATATGGGCGCTTGGTTCTACTTCGATATGTCGCGGGGACTGCCTAATCGGGTTAGCGCAACCCAATTTGGGGGGGTTCCCTTATTACTTGATCCTTCGTCCGCAAGCAGACTTGCCTTGCGATGCTCTAATTACTACCGCAACCGCTGAACCTCGTCCACGAAAAAGCTTTAACCTACATAGCACAGTCTCTACTACTTACTACGAGCGATGAACCTCGTCCGTCCGTCCGCGAGATCGTGTAAGAGTAGAAAAGATACGCTTGATAGTCATTCATCAACTACTGCGGGCATTGAAAGATTTACGGTCGATACCAGAGAAGCTACGGATACTCTTTTGTGGTATTCAGCTATTACGAGCGTTGGAATTTCGTCTGCTAGTTTGTCTGCTAACTTGAGGAATTTACCCGTTCTCGTAAGTGTTGAGTCTGGTTCGCTGACTCGCTCGCTCGTGTTGGAGGTAGGATTGCTGTTTGTAGTAATAAGATACCGTAAGTTGTCCGCTGACTCTAGTGACTTGTTTACTCGCTCTCGTAAGAGTTGGACCTCGTCCGCTGACTCGCTCGCTTGTACAACATATTAGGGGTAAAATTACTCTCTATAGTAACAAGTTACCGTGAACGTCGAATCTCGTCCGCTGACTCGCTCGCTCGTAATAATATAGGATTCCTCTTTGTATTAATAAGTTACCGTGAACGTTGAAAGTCGTTCGCTAACTCCGTGGTGACTTCTCTGCTAAATTATCGTAGGCATTGAAAGCCGTCCGCTCACTTGGATAACACCATACTAACTTAGATACTGACTTATTTACTACCTAAGGTAGTCACCCATAGTCCGCTAACCGCTAAATTGTCCGCTGATGTAACATCAAGTCCACCTCTATCTTCCTTTCTTTGGGTAGATACAGTATCAATGTGTGGAATTTCAGAACAATATATTTACTCGGTAGCATTGGTGCTTTGAGGCATATTGACAAATGGATCGTCGGTAGGATCAGAGTGCCATCGGTATTCCAAGCCAAACGCAACAGAATGGGCATATTCCAGTGCTTTATCTCTGTTAAAGCCTGGGATGTCCGTGGCATCTCCCTTGTCACCTAGCGTTTGCGAAGGGCGTAAGGTTTTGCGATCCTCGGGAGAAACATAGGTGTTGGAGAGGAAAGCAAAACCGGCATCGATACCTGCCGTGACCCCCGACGAGGTCAAGAATTTGCCATCTTGCACCCATCGAGCACGCTTTTGCCACTGGACGCCAGAGTCTAGATACAATGTCAATTTAAACAAGACCGACAGATATGCTGACTCGTTGCACGTACACTTTGGCGTCATCTCATCATAATGGCGCTTGTTTGTCGTTGCCTTGCAACCATCGAGGCGACCAGTCGCAGCGAGAAGAATCGATCCCGTGCAGACGGTAAAGACATTGACTGCCTCGTCGACCAGCTGACCGATTTGCTGGAGCAACATGGGATCCCAAACCAGAGACATCATCCCGGAACCTCCAGGGATAAAGAGGGTATCGAATTCCTCCCTGTGAGCTTCGGCCAAGGACATGTTGGGCAAAATGCCAATACCGTTTTTGATGGAAGATTCCAACCCATTGGGAGCGGCCAGGTTGTGAACGTTGACCAACTTGAGAGTGTAATAGTCACTGCGGGGAACGATGGCGCCCAAAGGGCCAAAGAGATCTAGCGCTTCAAAGTCGTTGTAAACGAGCGCAAGGATGCGGTGCTGGGCCATTTTTTTCAAAGATGGAGGATATGAGTCGGACTTTGACCTACAGCTTTTGCAAGAGTTGGGGGGTTGGCAAGGTTTTATACACTCTGGCTGGAGGTCCATGGAGAGCTTTGTAATCGTGTCGCGCTCTTAGTTCTGCATACCTAATTGGTTGCGCGAATAGATCTACTAGCGGGTAATCTTCGGCGTCCGCGGAACCAAGTCTACACTCCGTAGCGTCCGAAAACTCCGTACGAAAACTTCTAGCACAATGCAGGTGCCTTCCGTCCGCTCCCGCATCAAAATTCAAGAAGGATGTTGGGGGAAAGGCATGTGTTGGTGCATCGCTCTACATTTTGTTGCACGTGCGGCGAAATAAGAGGGACCGACGACCTATTCCATATACGCCACACATATGCTAACGGAAGCTGCAGTGAGGATGTGAGCAACTTTATGCAGCAAATCTGTTCATATCTTAGAGGGCTAGAATTCTAGATGGTTGCTCTACGAGCTCTCGTAGTTTGGGAACAATATGCTGCTACAGTGTAGTGTGCTAATCAATATCTAGCAAAAACGTCAAGTTATGAAGCATGTTAGCCAAGATCAATGGTGGGAAAGCATTATTCGAGTGATAAGCTAGGTACTAAATCTCTATCAAGCATTTACGTTTGCTGGAGGATCTTCTTCGACTGTGGCGTCATCCCTCTCGACCTCCTTCTCGGCATTCTTTGATTCGTCAAAGCGGTTATCACGAATAAAGAGAACAACCACGAGGAAGGCAATAGCTGCAAAGCCAATGCCGAGCCAGTGGGCACCACGGTACCCAAGAACAATGTCACTACCGCCCTTATTGACGTGCGACTCTACGGTCGCAGCAATACCCAGGCCAATGGCAATCGAGTATTGCACCACCGTTGAGATAAACGATCCGGCCACACCTTGCTCCTCTGGCAAGACCACGTTGGAGATGAGGATGCCAGAGGATGCGAAGGAGAGGTCCGGCCCACCAACGACGACGAGGCAGGCTGGAAAGATAAAGGCCCAATAGACCTTTGAGTAGATGGCAAAGCTCATCAAAAGGTTGCCGATGAAAAACGAGAACATTGAAACGCCAAAGATGTACTGAGCTGGTATGAAAATGCCGACCGAAGCCGTAGCGAAGAGACCTCCAATGACCAGAGGAGCCATTTCTGCCACGGCAGAGAGAGGTAATTCCTTGCGAATTGTGAGAATGAAGATGGTGGTGTAATAAAGGAAAATGCCAAAGGACATCCAGCCAAAAGACATTGCTGTCACGATAGGAGAGAAGCCTTTGCGTGTCCAGAGCGAGTTTGGCAAAACTGGTGCCGAGACGTGTGATTGTGAAAAGGCGAAGGCGACGATAAAGACGATGCCGACTATGAGAAGGGCGTATGTGTAAGGCTCTTGCCAACCAACCACAGATGCTTGGTTCCATGCAAAGGCGAAGAGGATGAGACCGGTAACGCCGAGAAAAGTGCCAAGGTAGTCAAATCGCTTAAGACTGAGTCCTGGGATTGGAGAACCAACGCTATGTGGAACAACAACAAGAGTCGCAGCGCCGAGGAAGAGGGAGCCAATGGCCCAGAACCAGAAGCCCCATCGCCAGGTGACCTTTTCAGCAAAAGCAGCACCAATCAGGCCACCAAAGATGTAACCCGAAGGAGCGCAAAAGCCGAGAAAGGCAAAGGCAATGTTCTTCTTGTTCGAAAACGGTGGGAAAGCTCGCGCCAAGAGTGCGAACGAGTTGGGCACCAGAGCGCCGTTGCCGACGCCAGTCATTGCTCTAGCGAAATCGAAGAGGATCACATTGTGTGCAAAGCCGGTGATGAGAGACCAAAGGGCCATCCAGACCCATCCAAAGACGAAGACATATTTGTGGCCAAAATGGTCTCCCAACCGTCCAGTCACGAGGACAAAGACGCCACCGCAAAGCGCGTATGCTGCCAGGAACCAAGACATTTGACCATTGCTTGTCGCGTTGAGAGCAGCACCGATTTGTTGCACGGAAAATGCCGTGTTCCCCAGACCTCCGACTGAGAAGAGCTGGGAGGAGCCAATGACAAGGATGAAGAGAGCCTCTTGAAATGGAGACGAGAAATTGGAGGGTGGAATAGCTGCGTCGGGCTCGCCAGCGCCACCAGGTCCGGCAACGGTGGTATTAGATTGTTCGGATACCTCTTTACTGAGAGGTCTGTCGTCTGGAGTTGTGGGTCTACCGGTAGAAGACATTATGGTCTTTTTCAGGGCGGAATGAAGCAAAGTGAACACTTGTATTGGAAAATATTCTGTTGTATCAGATAAAATGAATTCAAGTATGCACAAGTAGAAATAGAAAGTGTAAGGGCATTATATATAATGAGTTGATTTGGCATATTGTCGGACCCACGTACTTAGCAGCCCTATTATTGTATGAGACGGAAGTATGCCAAGCTCCGCGGATTTTTGGCCAAGACTCCGCAGCCTGGAAGGAAATCCGTAGTGTATTATATCCGGTTGGCGCTAAAACCGTAAGATCCCAATGAACAACATTGGGCAGGACAGGATTGTTGATATCTTCCAGGGTCTGTGATTCAAGCTATTGGGATGAGATGATGGAGGACCTGATCGCGTAATGAATAAGGAGGGTTATAGACGGTGCAATAGCGGAAGGGGGAGGGAGATAGCCGTAAGAGAGGCAGAGCTGACGCAATACCGCAATTAGTTGTCAAAAGGGTATTGAGATGGACTGAGATGATGGTGATCCCCGTAGAAGGTTTTCCATTCTCTCATGAAGAAAGACAGTGGGATGTAGGGAAAAGGTGACGCAGCTTAGGTGGATATAGTAGAAGTTTTCAAATAGTACCTCTCTGGGAGTACATTGCGCGAGCATGGCTCTGCTTCAATGGTCGCTAGGCATGATAGACCGATCAAGCTTTTGTTGGTATTCGGTTATAATTCCTAAGGGTAGGCCTTTGATTGTGGGAATCGCCCCGCTTGTAATGCGCCATGCACTGGTCCACGACCCACTCACACCCTCAACGCCAGTACCAGACCCAACGTGCACACTAGCAGCACCGCACACACCCCAAACGGCGCCCCAATCCACGCGCTGGCGCCCCGGTACGCGTGCGCATAGATCCTGCCCCAAGTGGGAGAGCCCACGATCACGCTCAGCGACTCCACCACTGTGACCGACGCGTACAGGCCTTGGATGTCGGCCGTCGCGAAGTGGCTGGTGAAGAACGCACGAATGGCGTCCGGAAAGCCGACTGCGCCCGTCATAGCCGCTAGCCCAATAACGAAGGCCACACGGTTCGTCGCCAGCGCCAGCACCAGCGCACCTCCGGCGCCCATTCCGAGCGAGACACGCGCGACGAGGATCTCGCGCCGGCGCTTAGCAAGGATGGCACGCGTCGCCGCGATGGCTTCCTCCTCAGCGAGAGGCTGCACGTCGGCGCTTGCGGTTGTACGAGGGTCTGCCGCGAGAGATTGTGGCAGCGGCCGGCGAACGCGATCGAGCCAGGGGAGGGCGAGGAGGACGCCGACGCCGAGGAAGCTCTCTACGCTAAGGATGTAGCCGACGGTCGCAAGCGGCCAGTCATAGCGCTTGCTAGTCCAGGGGCGTAGCTGGCCGCGCACGTCCATGGCTAGGCCGTTAAGGAACATGACTGCCAGAAAGATTAGGTACAGAGGGTGTTCGAACGGAATGTGGGAGAACGCCCTGATCCAACTAGAGAGAACCTTTTTAGACCCTTTCGTAGGCGTTGGTTGCTCTCGACCGATCAGATCTTTCGCATTCGAGCGTTCAGGACTCAAGCGTGGGGAAGTGACACTAGAAGTACTATCGGTAGAATAGTCTGTAGAATTTGCCGTTGATGTCCGTTGAAAATCTCCAGAATTTGGAGCCCGCGCAGCACTGCCGGGGAGGAAGCCGAGGATGGGAATAATTGTACTTGTTACCGTTACGCCCAAGAGCATAGCGGAAGCAGCACCGTTTTTCAGAAGCCACGCTCCAAACATCACGCCTGCCAAGCGAGCAATCATATGAAGACTAGACAGTGTGTATAATACGGAACTCCTATGAGGAATTAGAGGATGATTAAAGCTAAACGAAGCCCGTACACAACAAGAGAAGTAGCGCTTACAAGCGATTAGCCTCGACACTTTCGGCAATTATGCTCCGTAATAGTGTCAGGTAGACGGGGCCGCCTCCCCCAATAAAATCAAAAAAGCCGGTCAGCCAGAGGAATCGTAGATCTGACTCTGGATAGCACGCTAGAGTAATGATTCATTTAGCAGAAAGGCTTGAGAACGGTCTTTGCCACGGCAAACCTCCAGGAAGCAGATACCGGGACTTACCAATAGCGATCATGAAGAGCATGGCAACAAGAGAACTGAAGACGTTGACAACGAGAATAATACGGCGATCTATCTTTTTGGCAAGTATGGAATATGGAATTGTGAGAAGGAGACCTTTATATCGATCAGCGTATATTCTGACTGTGGGAGCCACGTTGTCCCCGTACGCCCGACTCAATCGAAAAGCACCCCACAGGACCGGGGAACCACCTACTCGGTATGATCGCAAAGCTCGCCATAACCCCCATTAGTCCCGCCATCTCCGCCTGCACATTGTCCCCCTTGCACAGCGCCTCGTCTATCTCCGCGCCCGGGCCAATCCCCGCGAGAACGCCGCGCAGCACATCTGCTACGGAGCTTGCCACCAGTAGGCGGGAGTCATCGAAGCCGCCGCTAGCGTTGTAGTGCCGACGGCAGATGGCGCTCTCGAGGAGGCGCGTCCAGGGGACGGAGCAGATGGCGCCGCCCAGAGTAAACACGATCTCAGCGACCGCGCAGACGTAGATAGAAGGGAGGGGCATGCTTTTGAGCCCGCGTTGGAGAAGGGGAGAGCAATAGGTTCGTTCCTGGGCCCGCGAGCGGTGTTTGAGGTAATGGTCGAGGGCGAGACAACGAAGAGGTGAGAAACAAACAGGTAAGGGGAGATTGGGATGTCCTATAGCTTGTTAGCTACGGAACGAGGCCACAGACGGGAATGGCATGACAGTATAAATGAAAAAGATACCTGCAGAGCGAGCGTGAATTGCCGAGAAGGCACAGTAAGACAGCTAACAAGATGATCCTGGTCAGATGCGTTGCTAGGCATGTGCGAAGTGGAAGGATATTGCTGATCAGATGCTTTGCCAGACCATTGCGAAGTAGCAAGATAGATGTTGGTCAGATGCGTTGCCACGCAGGTGTCAATTGGAAAGATGATACTGCTTAGACGTTAACGTCCAGAGGCACACACCAAAAGTCCTAAGTTTACACCAGAAAACAGCACCTAAATGGAAGCAAAAAGCCTAGACCAATGAGGGGTTCTGCCAAGACTCTAAACGCATATGGTTAGTCCCTCGGATCTAGGTACAGTATCGTCGGGTAGATCCTGCTCATCCACCCTACATCTGCTGACCCATTTGCAAGATCCTACTACGACTTTCAAATACAGCTCTGTGAGCACCGGCAAGCTCCTTACACTGAGCTTCGTTAAAGACACGCCTCTTTGGCTCGTCCACGCCTAGCAAAGTCTACTACCTTCATTATTTTCAGCGGTGCTTGCGACTACGATGAGCACGTCCAAGGTCTCTCTCTACTCCCGCTCATTCCCTCCCACGGAAGACTCCGGCGCTTTATCATGAAGTTCCCCCTTACACAACGGCGTCACGCACTTGTGATCGTCCTCCATGTCAAAGGAGACCCCCTTGGGCAGGGCGGCGTGGCGTTTGCCCCACTCGTCGATGGGCTCGAACATGCGGCACGAGTGTTCGATGTTCCAAAAGACGCTGCTGTTGGTTGCGCGCTCGTCGGGGTTCAGGCTCTCGAACCAGTCCGAGTGCCGCTCCCGCCCATCCTCGTCCGAGACGGTGTAGTTCTTGTTCCACCTGGTTTACTGGTCAGGGCAAGACGGAATCAAGTGTAATGTCGAGAACTACAAACCAGTAGGTCATGCTGACATCGCCGTGGCACATAATGGCTTGCCTTAAGAAATCGAAGCAGTGATCTAGATTCGACGGAGGCAACTCAATTAGTTCATAATCTTGAAGCTCGATTTTCCGTGATCCTGCCTACTTTTGTGGAAATAGAACCGATCATTCGGCATATCAGAAAAGAACTTCTCCCGATAGAAGGATCTGCGAATCGTGTTGAGGCAATGTAATTGATGGTACATTGAAATCCCGTATACGTGTTTCCCGGGCTCCCACAGACTTTCGACTGATTCGTGGTCCAACTTCGCAGACACCTCCGGCGAGAGCGCAAGAAAGGCCCCACCGTCCGTGCCCAGTATCGAAGTCCACGCCGCTTCGACTTCGTCCGAAGATTCGCTCTGGAATAGAAGTTCCGGCTTGAACTTCTTGATAACCGGATAGACTGCCTCGAGCGCTGGGGCTGTTCGATTTCAAGTCAGCTCTCAAAGCTCCTCCCGGGATCTTCGGGCAGGACGAACAGTAAGGCTCGAGGGCATTGGCCGTATCCTTGCAATTGTCCGTGCTCGCAGTCCACGAGTACGTTAGTAAGGCCAAGGAAGTGGCCAGAGTGAGAGCGAGGATGACATTTATGAAAGCCATGACTTTGTTGAACATGTCGACAGGACTAGAGCTCCTCCATGGGCGCTTTTCGTTGAGGAATGGCCTGTCGTCTTCTTCGCTACCCTCTAGGGGTGCTAATTCGTACGAGCCTCGAGAAGCCATACCACTCTGTGGACAGGTTGAAGAGAGGCACCAAAGGCTACCTTTGTCTTTCCTGGGCGTGGCCTGCGTCAGAAGAGGGGATGCTGAAGGTGCTCAAGCTGGCTCGGGGAAAGGTGTAGGGTCGGGGCTCAGAGGTCATGTGCACTAATGAGTTATAGTCCCTCAGCTCTAGCACGACGATAGCTGCAGATCTAAGCTCCCGCTATTGATCTACTCGGTCTGATCTGACCTGCCCGAATATCGCCGTAGATGCGTAGAAGTATAAACCACCATGAAAGCACCGAAAGTCGCACTAAAAAGATGGGGCTAGTTGGGTGTACACTAGGATCTACGTATTGGGAAGGAGTTGGGGCTCCGAGGCTGCCACTCCACTACAGGAGCTGCCTCTGGCCGGCAAAAGTCGTCCCTAACTGACGCTATTGTTCAGTGCTTACAATGTACGGACTACACGTGCAGCGCGTCCAGCTAACGGCGGCTGAGTGGGAAGGTAGATTCCAACCTGGTACTTCGTATCGTAACCGTGGCAGATCCACAAATAATGAAGGCTCCTGATTGGTCCGAATAATGCGGGGAGATAATTTTCAAGCGCGGGAACATCCTAATCCCTTTATGATCTAGTTCCTCCTGGGCATCTACAATAGTCAAACTACGAAACCATTGATAAGATGACGAATGAGGGCGACAGCGAGGGGGAAGGGCGACGAAGAGGTGGCATAGTAATGGTAAGTGCATTTGCGTGTACAAGTGTAGCCTCATGATGGCCTATGTGGTCTGAGCTCATAACCAAAAGGCTTAGTGCTGATTTCTGATGTAATCCCTTCGAGTCGAGACTTATTCATATAAGTCCACATTTGCCCAGGCCTAGCGAGGAACGATGCCAAAGTGTATCTGCCATGATTACCTCAAGATTCTCAGACTTCCTTGACCACCAACATCAGAAGCAGTATGACATGTATGGTCCCCACCGTCGTTCGATTAATCGATACTTGTTACGCATATCTCGCCCGCTCCAGCAACGATGCATGCATTAACCATCGAAGTTTTCTCCGGATCAGCGTCCAGTGCACCTGACAGGGGACCCCAATGCACCATGTGTATTGCGAAATTCCGAACGTCTCCGTGCAACAACAATGCTTAGGTAGCAGTGGCTGTCGACAATCTGGATTAGCTTCATTTAGCAGCCCAGCTTCTGGACAGGATTGGATGCAGGCGCTTTGAATGCAAGGATACCCCTCCCAATGCCTCACAGGAGCGTCGACGCCCTCGAAGATGTCCGCAGGCCGAGCTCGCCCTGGCGAACCCACTCTAGTTCTTCCCGCTTGACCTCAACATCCTCCATCGCTGTTCCAGGCCTCTTGCTCGCCCCTCCTCATGCATTGACGCAATCCGCTCGAGTACTTATACTTGTCTGCTGCTCCCCCTCTCCACAGTCTTTCATCAAACAGCAGTCCTCAAGCTTCCAAAGTACATCACAATCGCCTTCAATATTCATCATGCGTTTCGCTATCGTCGCTGCCGTAATGGCTACTGTGGCCGTTGCCGCCCCCGTTGCTGACCCGGCCAATCCCAAGTTCGACTACGTAAGTACAGGAGCTTCAATCTATGCACTTTGATGTCTGCCGAGATTTACTAACATCTACATAGCCAGGCCCTATGGACGAGGCCCTGGAGAAGCGTGCACCAGCTAATCCCAAGTTCGACTACGTAAGTATAGGAGCTTCGAGTCATGCTCTTTAGCATTCACAGTGGTTTGCTGATATCTGTATAGCCAGGCCGTATGGATGAGGCCTTGGAGAAGCGTACTGCTGAGCCAGCTAATCCCAAGTTCGACTACGTGAGCATGCTCTTCAGAACTTCTGCCGAGACTTACTAACATTTCTGTAGCCGGGCCGCATGGATGAGGCCCTGGAGAAGCGTACTGCTGAGCCAGCTAATCCCAAGTTCGACTACGTGAGCATGCTCTTCAGAACTTCTGCCGAGACTTACTAACATTTCTGTAGCCGGGCCGCATGGATGAGGCCCTGGAGAAGCGTACTGCTGAGCCAGCTAATCCCAAGTTCGACTATGTGAGTATACTCTTCAGTCATCTTTGCCGAGGCTTACTGATCTCTATATAGCCGGGCCGCATGGATGAGGCTTTTGAGAAGCGGAACTTTGCGACTGTGGAATAAATGGTGGAATCGGCCGACCGATGCTGAGGTTCAAAGAGCCTGGTAAGTCCGCCTATCTAGCTGCACTCCTTCAACTCGGCTCTAGCAAGTGCAGATTAGATTGACCTAAATGTATATAGATGATGAATAAGGAAACGAGTGACAGTGATCAATGCTCTGTTTGAAATCTTTGAGTTGAGTATGGTTTTCTGGTGACGCGATGACGATGGCAGAGTAACTATGGTCTCGTACACTCATTTAGCATCCAAGACAACGAAGAAGAAAGTTTTGAGCAGCACCCGAATCCTTACGATCGCAATCGTTGTCCCGAGATGGCTAGTCATGAACGCATAAGTCTAACGTAGCTCGTCACGCAGGAATCGCATCTCGTAGGATTGCTTAAGCAGAATGTTCACCGTCTTAGCATGGATAGTAATTTCGGTATTAGTGCATAGAAGTGGATGCTTCTGACTTTCTTTTGATTGGGACGGAACAAGGTGCTCGGCGGGTTAAAAAGCAGTCGAAATAGTCTACTTACTGGTGCCTTCTTCTTCACTTATACACATATTCTCTCCCCAGATAATAAATCCATCAAGGACCCCATTCAGAATAACATGTCAAGTAGTCGCTGATCGAGAGGTTTCTTTGTATCAATCATGCATCTTGTCCCCTTCTACTTGTGCTTGATTTACTGTGTCTTCCTTACTCGGATATGGAGATCCGCTGCTTCCTACTTTCCCCCTTCCCCAAGCGGTATCAAGATCATAGAGTCAAGCTTATTCGACGGTGCTCGAATTTCATTCAAAGAGGTACATAGGTCTTAGTCTTGTGCTAGGGGACAAGCAGTAACGCTATCCAGCCTGGAATATGCGAGACCACGCCAGGAGTGGGGTCGTATGCCGGCTACGTCGAACCTACCCCCAGCCAAGGCAGGAATTACACCTCGCATACATTCTTCTGGTTAGTCGCGCACTGTAGTCTCCTTATACCGAGTCGGAGAAATCTTATCGTCCCAACACGCAGGTTCTTCGAAGCGCGCCGGAGCCCTGAGAAGGCACCGCTCATCCTTTGGCTGAATGGCGGTCCTGGCGCCACCTCGATGCAGGGTCCCCTGCGTGAGAACGGCCCTTGCTTCATCGCGGACGACTCCAATTCTACGTACCTCAACCCTTGGTCGTGGAACAACGAGGCCAACGTGCTGTACGTCGACCAACCCCTGCACACTGGATTCTCGTACTCGACGCTGCGGAACGTTACGTGGATTCCAAGTGCGGGTGACCTTGGAGAAACGCGTTTTCTGCGGCCCGAGGAGGAGCGGGAGGCTGTGCAGAACGAGACCGTGTTTGTGGGCACCGTCTCGGATCGGCTAGCCGCTACGACAGTTAACTCGACGGGCAATGCAATGCGAGCCATGTGGGACTTTTTGCAAGTGTGGCTGGCAGATTTTCCTGGGTATAAGACAAGCAATGACCAAGTCAGTGTCTGGGGTGAATCGGTGAGTGGAGTGAACGAGACATTTTTTCACTGCTGATGCGCAAATCGCTTCAAAGTATGCAGGCCATTACCTGCCTGCGCTCAGCGTTGTGATCACTTCTCAGAACGAGAGGATAGTAAAGGGCAAAATTGATGGGAGAACAAATAAGCCTATCAATCTTATATCCGTCGGTATCATTAACG
Organism: Xanthoparmelia taractica; assembly: GCA_033085395.1. NCBI lineage: Eukaryota > Fungi > Ascomycota > Lecanoromycetes > Lecanorales > Parmeliaceae > Xanthoparmelia > Xanthoparmelia taractica. The sequence goes on from JANQBS010000213.1 coordinate 29,832, forward strand.
GCTGCGTTGATTACCTGTAAGCTTCTCCATGGCTTTGTCATTAGACAGCTGTGATGATGTGATGCCTTAGATATCAAGCTCGAGCCTTTCCGGAGATGGCATTCAACAATGTAAGTCGTCCGATCGCCCCTCCTGGTGTTAAGGACTCCACCTGATGTGAAAGACTTATGGCCTCCGAGGCATTAATCAGTCCTTTTACCATTGGGCGACAAATTATTTCGACCAAGTCTGCAGTCATGACATTATAAACTGTCAAAAACTTGCAGTAAATCTCGATCCAAACGATATAGGCAACATTACAAACGTGAACGAAGCTTGCATCAAGGGCAGCCAATGTCATCGGCGCCTGATGGCTCCGCTAGATGAAGGTTCCAGTGGTTTTGACATTGCCCACCCGGCCCTCGATCCATTTCCGCCCACGAATTATTTCGGTTTCCTCAATCAAGACTGGGTTCAGGCGGCCCTAGGCGTCCCACTCAATAGCTCACTCCTCGCATTCGAACTGGCCTTGACATTCCGTGAGACTGGAGATCCTGCTCGTGGTGGCTTTGTCGAGAGTCTAGGTGCGCTTCTTGATCAGGGAATTGGCGTCACGCTCATTTATGGTGACCGGGACTATATGTGCAATTGGATCGGTGGAGAGAATGTGTCGCTCGCCATCCCATATTCGTTGGCCGCAGATTTTGGACGGGCTGGATATCAGCCGGTCCAAGTGAACAAGACTTATGTGGGCGGCCAAGTTCGTCAGGTGGGCTGAGATATCGTCTGGTCGGGCTTCTATATATGCTGATGCTCTAGCACGTAGTGCGGTAACCTTAGCTTTGCAAGAATATATCAGGCTGGATACGAAGGTAAATGATATTTTTCTAGACCTCCACAGTATCTTCATTGTGATCTAACATCCACTCGCTCTTTCATTCAGTTCCAGCCTATCAGCCCGAGACCGCGTTCGAAATCTTCAGTCGTGCAACTCAAGGTCGCGACATTAGCACCGGGAAAACTCATCTTCACAGTAGTCCCTATTGCACCAAAGGGCCTTTATCGACATGGCATATCAAGAATGAAGTTCCACCGCCAGTCGAGTCGCGCTGTTACATTCTAGACCCGCTGCGGACTTGCGAAGAGGTACAGATCAAGGCATTGCGGGATGGCCGAGCAGTTATTAAAGACTTTGTTGTTATAGATATCCTTGATGAGCGGGTTGCACTCCGGGAGCAAGGTGAAAGAGGCATCATCGGAAACGGTGGGACGCAAAAGGTTTTAGCAAGTGCGTATAACGCATTGAGTTGCCTTTCAAGTCATTCGCTAGCCGTTCAAGGTATCATCACATCGATCAAGCAGACAAACAGCCGATGGGCTTTTGCTAGGTTAAGAGAAAGAGTCTTGAGCCTATTCCAGCACTGAGGAATGGGCCAGGAGGCAGCACCACTTGGAACGGAATGCGCTTTTCGTGGTATTATTTAATTAGATGCAAAATGGAACAAGAATGAGCTTTACGGTCGAACAAGGTTCCAGTAATCAAGCATAGGACGAGACCAGCGCTCAGCGACCGCCATTATGCCAAATAAGCACGCCATGAAATGGAATGGCTCGATGCTTCATTGTTTCGCTTGCGAACGTAGCCCGTTCATAACTGTACAGCAACGGTAAGCATACCACCCAATGTACTGTCTCCGCTCAGAGGCCAAAGCAAGGAAGGACCTCGCGGGTTTAGATAGAGTGGCACGCACGGTAGTCGTATGAATCACCACATATGGAGGGACACTCTCTTCTCGCAATGGACGTTATGGTCAGACAAGTGATAAGTATCAACAACAATTGTATCCTCGCAAATCGAATTAAGAGCAAAGCATAAGGTTCTCACCTTGCTGACAGGAATATTCAGGAATGGTCTTCCCTTGAATGGATCTCCGGACAACGACCTGCATCCCTAGCCGGCATTTGGATAGCTGTAGACTTGAATCTAAAATACTTGAATTACCGCAGCAGCATTTCTCGCAGTGACGGCAGCACTAACTTACTACTCGCCCAAATGCACGACCAATGCGCCTTGACTGTATTCACTGAGGGAATTTCATGCATTCGGCCACTGACTCGCAGCTTGGTTCTGTAGCGCGGCAGTAGTAGCAGCTCCTCTGGGGTCTCCGCCCTCAAAATGTATAACAATAGATGCTGGATAGTCAACACCTTGCACAGCGAAGCTATTACCTCCAGACCGGAGCTGCAAAGAATGGAGAGCCAGTGATCCAACATTGCCAAGAACAGGGTTAGGGCTACGACTAGCGCTGTTCCTGACCTTGCCCTACACGCCTCGCTGACCAGCGAAACATTTCAATCCTCAACTTCTACTCGTCTAAGTTTATACTCCTATCTCCTTCACGATGCAGCACATGCAGATCGCCTAGCTGCTGCTGCTGTGCAGCAGCCAAGCATGACTTCGTGGGTGCGCTTCTTTGCAGATTTTCCTAATCTATGCCACGTATAGGAAAGCCCAGCGGGGCTTGTGAGCCCTGCAAGCAACGTCATGTAAAGGTAAAACGACTCCTGGACCGCTGTTGGTTTTGCATCGCAAGGTATCGTTGTTGATGTTGATCAGTGCGACGAAGCAAGGCCTGCTTGCGGGAAATGTGTGAAAGCCAGACGTACCTGCACCGGCTACTCCGAGGGACTGGATCTCGTCCTGCGCCAACAAAACATAGCTGCAAAGGCTGGAGTGGACAGACGAACTCAAAGGAACAAAGATAGGTTTCAAATGGATGAGAAACTGTCAGAGCCTCAGCGTTCCACCGATCTGGCTATTCCCTATCCGCTCTACGAGCCGGAAGAGACGAACGCACTCTGCTTCTTCGTCTCAACGTATGTCCTCTATGTACGGGATGCTCAAGCTGACCGAGGATTCATCGAGCTGCTACCGTTTCTGTTCAACAGCCTGCGGCCAGAATCTACATTGTCATTATGCCTCACTGCAGCATCTAACATCCTGTTCGGTAAATGGGAGCGCAAAAATAATGAAGCCGAACGCGATGCCTTTTCTTCCTACGTAAAAGCTTTGAAAGGCACCAGAGCGGCGTTGCAAGACCCAGTTGAAAGCATGTCTGACGAAACTTTGATGGCAGTTTGTCTACTAGGTTTCTATGAGGTATGCCCAATAGTCTGATTGCGAATTTTGGGAGGATGAAGGCTTCTTGCTCTTTCGAGTGGAGTCAGTGCAAGGACATGCCACTGATTGCATCAGGCCGCAACGAATTCCATGCACTCAAAGATTTCGCCTGCAACACATTTCAATGGCGCCGCCGCACTGATCCGACAGCGAAAAATGAGTCATCAAATGACGGAACTTTCGAAGAGGCTACTAATAGCAGTCAGAAGTAATATTGTAAGTCTCTTAGTAGATCGTAAATTCTCCGTACACTAACCGCTAGTAGGTGTTCCGGGCGATCCATTTCTCATCTCCAGTAGAAGCGGCTTCTGGAATATGGGAAGAAGACCTTGATGACATACCTCATAATTCTGCAACCTTACTGGACCTCATGTCCGTCGAAGTAGCAGACCTCCTGGCTGATGCCGCACAGACGCATCCGAAGGTCATTGGCTCAAGTCACAATAAGGACCAATCACCCGACAGTACAGATGAGCTACTTGAAAAAGCGCAAGCTATAGATGCTAGGCTTGCGTCCTGGCCCCACGCTCTACCCTTAAACTGGTATCCCATTCGAGTCTTCAAGGATACCATTCCACAAGAAGTGATCAACGCTGGGATGTACGGAGACAGCTGTGACATTTACCCAGATATAATGATCTGCAGCACTTGGAACGACTGGCGAGTCGCACGCCTCAAGGTTCTTTCTCTCATTGCCAAGATCCGTCTCGCTACCGCCCTTGATCATTTCGATACTGATACCCAAGTTATCTGTGAGATACAACATCTCGTGGATGGCATCTGCGCCAGCATACCATTCTGTCTCGGTAGTCGTTCTGAGCCTGCGCCGTTGTACGAAGCTAAAGTGGTCTATCCTGGACCCAATGGGCGCTTGAATTCGAAGGAGCATGAAAAGACTGCCAGCGCATATGGAGGATGGTACTTGTTCAGCCCTTTTAAGGAAACAATGGAATTGGGACCGTATATAAGCCAAAGTCAGCAGGGGTGGCTACGAATTCAACTTTATCGCCTTGCTAGAATATATGATATCAAGACGGCCTAGTCCTGATGGGGCCCGCTTTCCGGCAATGATATCTACATTGTAGAGCAGTCATTCGGCGTGGAGCCTATCTTATCCCGCAGTGATCTGTCACCAAAGACATAAAAGTTGGTTTGTCTGCTATAACTGGGGTTAGAAATAATCCTAACCCACATGAAAGGACACACGAAGACAGGCCGCTGGATTGATCCACAGGCTATCCACGTACATAAGTGTGCGCTACCACATATTCTAGAACAGAAAGAACTACATACTTGCAGCCGTCCGAGATTCTGCACTCAAATTTGGAACAATAACTCCGCAAAATGGGCACAGGGAAATAGGCTATCGCTCTAAAGATAAAAATGGCGATTATGAACAGATTCATCTGGCGCAGAGTGAAGAGATGTAGCACTCGCCGGCTGACAGCTCTTCCGTTGTCCACCTTACTTTTGCCCTGTTTGTCAACTTCACATCAGGAGGGGCCCTAGTCCCCAGCTCAGTTCAAGCGTTGCACTTTGTAATGCGAAGCCCCTGGGCGATCTGGCGAGCCATGATTGGCCTTGTCGGCAGCTTCCTGCCTTTCAAGTTGCGCCGAAAAATTTAAATAGGTTTCGTTCACGTCATGAGTAGCTTTGACAAAGAGTGCGGAGTCGACACCTTCCTCCATGATGTGATACAGACGTTGAATTCTTACGACAAGCTCATCGACTACCTTCGGATCGATAAATCCGACTTCTCCGTCAGGTCGCAAAGCCGTCTCCTCTTTCCAGAGAGCAGCCCTCGTCATTATCTCATCGAGCATAGCTTTAGTCTTCTTGAGATCGGGCCCTCCGCTGGATTCTGCGGCGCAAAATTGTCTCAGCAATTTTTTGCTAATGTTCTTCCTCGCTACATCTTCCACTTGAAGAAAAGCGGCCCTCGCGGCCAGAAAGCGTTCTTGTATCTCTTCAGCAGCGTTTGTTGTCTCGGTGTCGGATGATCCTGTATCTGTGGAAGCGGACACCGTCTTGTCTTCATCCTCGGTAGGGTCCTCCTCGGTAGCGTCATCATCAATATCATCGTCTAGAGTCGCTTTGTAAGCGTCATACGCCTTCCCAACAAAGTCCTCCTGCTTTTGAACATCTGATGGTTCCGCACTGTCGTCGACGGGCGCAACACCCTCCCTCTTCCAATCAGCGACCTGTCTTGTCCACTGCTTTATTATGTCTTGTATTCTCTCAAGATCTGGTAATCCGGACGTTGCGTCCACGGGGAAAGGCTTGGCATACTTTTTATTAGCCTTGCGTATTGCTCTCATCCAATTGAGCATCCTTGTAGAGTCCTTCGATATCGTCTCCCGATCTGCATAATTATCGAGATCTGGAAATCCGGGATTCGCCTCAGAGGCCATAGCCATCTCGACCTTCCTAGCAGCGATCCTGATCGCCTTCGGCATCCAGTCGATGCTATCAATGTCCTCTTCTATATGGACATACCTTGCATAGCCGTCCCCGTAAAGCTCTGGGTCGCCCAGTTTGAACACGAAGGCGTCACCGAATATCGGCTCGTACATGCCCCTGAAAATGGCATTGTCATTCCGTGGCGATTTGACCTTTGGATATTCCCCCCTGCATACCATCAGAAAGTACGGCGTTGGTTTCCCCTCATTCTCCAATCTGATGATTCTGGTCGCTGTGAAAGCTTTGTCGTTGGTCCTGCCCCAGAAAGGCTCAAGCATGGGAATGTTCTTGAAGAAGAAGGTCTGCGGGTGGCGGAAGGCGGTGTCGGGGCCTATGGAAATCTCGACGCGTTTGATCCGGGCGTCCTTTTTGACCGGAATGCGAGCGATGAGACGCCGAGGGTTCCCGTACAGTGGTTTGGATATCGGCTGCTTGCCTTTGGATTTACTTTGTTCCGATGGCTTGGCTGGGAGGTCCTGGCGCTGTTTGCCTTCAGTGCCAGATTGTACTTGCTGCTCGGGACGAGGTTGCGTGACTTCAGGAACTGCGCGCATTGGAAGCTGTTGGGGATTCTTACTTCCAGACTCGGCTTGTACGGGCTGTTCTGTTGGATGCCGGATTGGCTGCTTGCCTTTGTTGGAGCCGCCTTGCACATTTTCGCTTGTGTGATCGGGTTGGACGGGATTTTCTGATGGAGATCGGATCGGCTGCTTGCCCTTGGAGTTACTTAGTTCCGATAACTTGGCTGGAAGGTCCTGGCGCTGTTTGCCTTTAATTTCAGATTGTACTTGCTGCTTAGGATGAGGTTGCACGACTTCAGGATCTGCTCGCATCGACTTGTCAAGCGGGAGCTGTCGAAGGGTTTTGCTTCCGGAACCGGCTTGTGCGGGCTGTTTAGTTGGTGGACGGACTGGCTGCTTGCCCTTGTTGGAGCCGCCTTGCACGTTTCCGCTTGTGTAATCGGGTTGGACGAGATGTTCTGATGGAGATCGGACTGGCTGCTTGCCGTTGTTGGAGCCGCTTTGCACGTTCTCGCTTGTCTGATCGGGTTGAACTGGCTGTTCGGATGGAGGTTGGACCGGCAGCTTGCCCTTGGATTTGCTTTGTACCCATTGCTTGGTTGGAGGATCCTGGCGCTGTTTGCCTTCAGTGCCAGATTGCACCTGCTGCGTGGGACGAGGTTGGACGACCTCAAAATCTGTTTGCGTCGACTTATCGAGTGGAAGCTGTCTGGGTTTCTTGCTTCCAGAACCGCCTTGGACGACTCCAAAATCTGTTTGCGTCGATTTGTCGAGCGAAAGTTGTGGGGAATTTTTGCTTCCAAAACCGGCTTGTATAGGCTGTTCTATTACAGGCCCGATTGGCTGCTTCCCCTTGCTGGAACCGCCTTGCACTGGCTTCTCCGGTGGAGGCTGTAGAGAGGGTGGCTTTTGAGGTTTCTTGCTCATAATTTAGGATGTCAGTGTGGAAAGTCCTCAAGATGGACCACCCTCGACAACTCACCGGTTTTGAAGGCGGCATACTTCCAGCTACGGCATTGCGGATTAGGACGCTATAGTCATCAAAGCTATTGTTTTCGGAACTCAGTTGGAGCGTGCGACGTTACAAATATGAGTGAAGTCTGTCAAGGAAGGAATCCGAAGAATGAATAGCGAAAATGACCGCTCGTCTTAAAATACATACTATGATGCCTCTGTCATCCTCGTACCCGAAAAGATCTCAACGAGAATCTGAGCGCCCTCTTTATGAACGAAAATCCCATCATTGACATCTCGATTGGTCAAATTACATCCACATATTTTCCCTTCTCGGGCATCACAGACCTCCCCGTTTTCGCCCGTTATCTTCATTCTTCGTCATAGACACAACAAGCGGCGGTCCTGGTACTCGTACTGCGGTCTCGGCAACCACAAATATCATCTGTGATTCTTCCTTCCAACCCGCCAATCCGCTCCGATTCTTCTTTTCTTTTTTTCGCTTCTCTCGCGTTTTCAGACCCAACCACGTGCATGATGGCTCACTGGCTGTTTCGCCACCGCTCTGCCTTACACGAGTGAGGCAATTATCTCGGTCGGAAAATCCGTGGAGACCATTCACACGCTTATCGATGGAATGAACCATACATATCCTTCCTTTGTCTCCGAATTCGCCTTACCAGCCTAACCACGATCAGCATGATGTCCCGGCACAAGTGACTGTAGGAAAAAGACGAGACAATCTCGCCCTCACACCAAGCAATCGTACAAGTGACTCTCATCCCATCTCCCCTACTTCCCCCGATCCCTTGCCAAATCACACAAATCAAAATCATCCGCCTCAGCTCACCTCCCCTCACCTCCCAATCATCCCTCAGTACCACACCACTCTTCGACAGCGACAGCAAGGTATACCATGCCGCGCATACATATTCTTTAGCTTTTAGCCTTCACCCTTGTTGGAATTGCTGCAGCACGGTGTTGAGACCACTGTGTTGGGACTGCCCCGCATGGGTGTCAAATAGGGGTATAAGTAGCCTTCTCACACCCATAGAAACAATCAATCCTTCATCCTCCTCTCAATATTTCCAACAACCCTTCACCCTTTACCTTTCACCAATCAATCAATCAATCAAAACAACCCCCTCCCCCATCTCACTCTTATCCAAAACTCGTCAAGCGCTCCCCAAGTCCGGCGCTTCCCAACTGACAACCACGAAAACTTCCTTCCGTGCTTTAACACGATCAGATATATCTAGCTTGATTAAATTAGAACAAGGCGGGATTGAAATATTCGACGACTGCGGTAGTCGCGGAACGGACGTATAAAATTTGAAGGTTTCATAACTTATCGTATTCCCTTGCCATTGCAAGACGTCAGTAAGGGCCCAAGTGGTAGGATGCCAGTCGGCCGGATCAATATATGAATATGCGCACCTGACCAGGCAAAAAGTAAGCAGAAGACCTGGCTTTAGACCGGTTCTCGAGCTCAAGACATTGTGTGTGAATTCTTTCCCACAGATACGGACTTCCCGAGCCGTAATGAGCTATCCTACATTGCTATCTATGCTCGACGAGATATGTGAATATACCTGCGTGTCAGACCCTTTCTGAATAAGCATCATTAATCGCTGAATGGCGGACCCATCGTAATTGTTACTCATCCCAGCCTCTTCATTTCACAGCTTGGCACCAACACCTACCACTGCCTTCTCGCTCCACCTGGACCACCACGTCCATGCGCCTGCTGTTCAAAAAGGCAATTGCCCTCTCCTTCACATCTTCTAAATCTGCGCTCTTACCAGCAATAACATGGATGACTCCTAGAACCTTCTGATCCTCCCCCTCTTCAAGCCAGAACTTGGGCACAGCGTAGCTGACAACACCTCTCAAACTACTCAGTCCTGCCAAGGCCTCCCGTAGATCATATTCGGTATCTTCTGGGATTGTCAACAGAAGGGTCCGGGCTGATGAAGTAACGAGCGGAATCGCGGAGGCGAAGATGAGTACAGCAATCAGGCAAGAGGCCAGAGGATCAAAGCCCGACCAGCCGTAGAAATGGATCAGGATGGTGGAGATGACCACAGCGACTGAGCCGAGAGTGTCAGCCATGACATGCAAGAATATTCCATGCATGTTTTCATTGCCATGATGATGATGTCCATGACTATGAGAGCCATGGCTGTGAGCTTGCGAGACCGGATTTAAGGGTTTGGAAGGAGTCGCTGGAACAGAGGAAAAAGGCGAGGGACTTGGGGTTGCTGCCGTGTGAAGATGACCTTGGAAGTGGCTGTGGCCGTGAGCGCTAAGAGGTAGATGTTCGTGTCTTGTAGGAGAATGGTCATGATGGCAGTGGTCGCCGTGGGTATGGTCGTGATGACCATGGTTAACTGAAGCATGATCGTGATGCGAATGGTCGTGATGTGAATGATTATTGTGTGGGTGGTTGTTTTCATGCTGGTGACTTGCATGGGCATGATCTGAGTGGTCATGTCCACCGTGCGAGTGCCCATGCCCATGGTGCGCATGGCCGAAAGCGGTCATGCCAATGACATTTACTAGCAGGCCAAGGGTGCTGACAGTCAGTAGCTCTCCCAGGTTATGAATTTCGTTGCCTCCTGCGAGTCTCTCTAACGCCTCGTAGACAATCTCAATGCTAATAAGCCTAATCTATGATTAGTGTCAAGGACTAGGGTTTTGGAAAGATGACTTACATCAAGAAGATGCCATTGGCGAAGCCAGCAAGGGTATCCATCTTGCCATATCCATACGGAAACCGGGTACTAGGAGGCCACTTGCTCATAACTGCAGCGCATAGACCCACAACAAGTGCCAAGCAGTCAAAGAACATGTGGATACTATCGCTCAGTAGACCCAAAGACCCAGTCATTATTCCATAGAATGTTTGGACAATCATGAAAACGAAGTTCAGACTATTCGAATAGTCAGCAGCGATACCCTCAGAAGGAAGGCTCTGGATCCAACTTACCACATGAAGTAGAATATCCGTCGGGAATCCTTCTCAGCAAGGATGCTATGAAGTAGCGGCCAATGAGGTACGTGCTGAATCACAGACTCGGAGAATCTTGACATCTGGGCGTGCTCTGGGATTTTCAGTCTTGTTGATTGATGATGTTGTTGGTGGTTGGAACGTAATGAAACAGAAAACGTCGTGTGAGTATCAAGTTTTGTAGCTGCGAATGAAAAGCCAATGGTTATGCTGTGATATACAAAAGAGCTCCACGCCTCACTGCGGAGGACGGTTAAGACGAAGGAGGATAGGAATGACCCAAGGACAAGACCAATATTTTTGTTGCCTCGTAGGCTTCTTGGATCTACAGTAGTCAAGGCAAGCGCCGTTGCGAATGTAGAAAGCAAGCTCCAGGCAAGCTGATATCCGGACCCAGTGCCAGCACTTAGCCCGGAGAAGATGAAGATTATGGTACTTAGTATTCCCAGTACAATACCACTGTAGAGAGTGAGCTTGACATCTTCCGGAGAACATATCATTGGCGATATTGTTGGTGCTTTGGAAGATTTCTCTTCTAGTTGCGGGGGGGTTTCCCATGGCGTCGCAAGGACTGCAGAAGTCTTTGATTCCGATGCAGGAGCGCTGGAGGTAACAACGGAGACTCTAGGTCGAGAGGACAGAAAACATGGTGGTAGGACAAAAACAATTATAACAAGAGTGACATATCCCAATAAAATCTCAGCGGCTGCCGAGGAGCTGGTGAAGCCTGTGAGGTCTGAGACGAGTTGTAGTAGTATTGACGCCAGGGTCCACCGTTTTTGCGTCAACAGCACACTCCAGTCACTCGTCCGTGTGAGATCCGTAGTTTCCTCCTCAGTCATCATGATATTCATCGCCAGCGCTGTCAGTAGGACCAAAGCTACACGGGCACCTCCAAGTTTTGATGTGGCGTAGAATGGCAACCCAACGGTCAGGAATCTTGCGGCAATCCTGCGAGCCAAATGAATCCACTGAGTCTTGTGCACTTCTTCCGTCCTAGTCAAGGATCTTTTCCTCTTATCCAATCCCGTCGCTGAGATATTTCCAATTTTGCCTCTCAGACCAACAAGGACAAGCGTCAAGGATGTCAGAGTGCTTATCTCTAGCAAAATTGGAGCTTCTGCGGGCGTGAAATTCGATAGAGGTGGACCATCCGAGGGACCTAGCCGGGCAACGAGGGATGTAAAGGCAAGGGAGGCAAGGACATATGGTAGGGGCACAAGTATCGAGTCGAGAAGCTCGGTGACGGTCACCCACCTCGTGCTACTATTATCAGCCAAGTCCAGCCAAGGTTATGTATATCTAAAGGTCATACCTTGCTTCGGTTTGTTCGTCTATCTTCGGAAAATGCTGGCCGCTAGGAGGAGGGAAGCCATATCCATTTCTTTCTAGGCGCAAGTGTGTTGGGAGCCCCACGCTCTTCCGTCTCTCCATGCTCTTAGATCTAGCGGTTGTGGGTGTAGAGAAAGAGGTTGGGGTAGGAAGGTGCAAGCTGGTTGGGCGCTGTTGATTCGAATTGAAGGACTGCTGATTCGAGTGATTGAAGATGTCTGCGGATTTGTGTGGTTGGTGTTGCACCTGAGGTTTGAGCAAGTCGGAGGAGATTGGTCCGCTGTTGACATGGAGACCCCCGTTGGTCGATGTGGGGCGTAGAGGAAGTCTCTCCGTGGCAGACTTCTTGCCGTGTGAATGGCTGTGTCCATATCCTGCGTGACCATTTATGGCGGGGAGGGTGTAGGTAGTTGCCATTGCAAAAGCACCTTCTTTCGCAATGGTCCAGTGGTTTTTGTTACCCTCTGGATATCATTGCTATGATAGATGTAAAAAGGTAGGAAGTCACGATCGGGGACAACCAGATTCTACCAGGGGCCGAACAATGTCGCTGCTAATGACAAAGATAAGGTACTTGCAGGATCATAGTAAGTGACCGTTTAGGGGAAAGTTCACTTCAGCTCAGGGGCAGCACACTCGGAAGATTAGAATCGGGAAATTGTCGGCCCGTCGCCAGCCGCTAGAGCTGAACAAAGCGATTCAGAGACCCTGAAAATCCCCCGCCAAGGCTTACGAAATAAGGTAAACCTAAAACGGAATCAGGACCATGCAATGTGCAGGGGGATATCTCTTCGAAATGTGGACGACTCCTGACCTCTGCTTCTACTCTTCAGAGACTGCCCTTCATGGTCGATTTGGAAAGCTGGCTACTATGGCTGGTGATAATCTTCGCCATTTCTTCCCTCGTCCTACTCAATCTGCCAACCCAATACGGCGGCATCATAGGCAAGGATCGCAGTGCCAATAGAATTCAAGTCTTAGTCCTGGGCGACATTGGTAGAAGTCCTCGAATGCAGTATCATGCCTTGAGCATTGCCAAGCATGGGGCACAGGTGGACCTCATTGGATATCGCGAGTCTGATATCCATCCTGACATCCTTGCGAATCCTAGTGCAATCAGTATACATGCGCTCCCCCCTACTCCTCCCTATCTTCAGACGAGAGACAAGCGGCTCTTCTTGATATATGGTCCCTTGAAAGTGCTCTTCCAGATCTGGACATTATGGGTTGCTCTCGGATACAGATCAAAACCCTGCAGATGGATGCTCGTCCAAAACCCCCCTTCAATACCAACTCTTGTTGTTACGTATGTCGTCTGCTTCCTCCGCCATACGCGACTCGTAGTCGATTGGCATAACTTCGGATACTCCATCCTTGCTTTAAGGCTAGGACGCGGGCATCCACTTGTTCAGATCTCACGCCTTTACGAGCAAGTCTTCGCTCGCTCTGCCAACGCCCACTTCTGCGTGACCAATGCTATGGCACGAGTCCTGGATCGGGACTATGGCATCACAACGAAGGCCTTACCTCTCCACGACCGCCCAGCATCGCACCTGCAAGTCCTCACCGAAGCGCAGCGCTCGATGTTCCTCGACACCTTGCCAAACCTTCTCAGCCCAAATGATAACGAAAAGCTTCAAGATTACCAGCGCCTCGTCTCCGAGATCAAGCTAAGAAAATCGCGCCTCCTAGTCAGCTCAACGTCCTGGACGCCAGACGAAGATTTCTCCGTCCTTCTCGAGGCACTAACAAATTACTCCGATTTGGCCATGACCACACATCCTCATCTCCCAGAGATCTTAGTCGTAGTAACCGGTAAAGGTCCACAAAAAGATGCCTTCCTAACCCGCATAAAAGAACTGAAAGCAGACGAGAAACTCGAGATGGTGACCATCGAGACTGCGTTCCTTAGCACTTCCGATTATGCCAAGCTCCTTGGCTCGGCTGATCTGGGCGTGAGTCTACACACGAGTAGCAGTGGGGTGGACCTACCGATGAAAGTGGTGGATATGTTTGGAGCTGGGCTGCCGGTGGTAGGATGGGGGAATTTCGAAGCGTGGCCCGAGCTGGTGCATGAAGGGGTTAATGGGAAAAGCTTCAGTGATGCGAAAGGCCTACAGCAAGGGCTGATGCAATTGTTTGGTGGAGACGAGGAGTTGTTAGGGAGATTGAAAGAGGGAGCTGCTGAGGAGGGGAAGTTGAGATGGGATGAACAGTGGGACCGAGTGGCGGGCAAACTCTTCTTCCCCAATGAATCAGCTAAGAGAAGCTCCTAAGTATCACAGCTGAAAATGAGCAGCTTCGAACCCAAATTGGGGGTTTGTTCCCCTTCCTTTGGTGACTCACTCCCATTGCCTCATCCGCCAAGCCTTCAATCATGACTCAACCTCCCCCATATAGACCGCTTTAAGAGCCAATCAATCACTCAAAAACCCGCTCGCATAGTCTAACGGTCAGGACGGGGTACTGATAAGACCCAAACCCGAGTTCGACTCTCGGTGTGAGTACTCGTCAATCCACGGATTTAAGCTGGCGTATTCTAATGGCAGAATACTCCCTTGTGGCGGGATTGATCTCGGTTCGATTCCGAGCGCCAGCATTTTGCCCTCTTTTTTGGGGTTGTTTACCCCTCGAAATCATCAAGGGCAAGGTTTCCGATACAGTATGTCGTTATTTGGTATGAGTTTCACTGGGGATACTACCGAAAAAGAACCATGTATCATTACATTAAGTTACCTCGAGTCATGCAGTGTCCATTTGCATAGCCGCTCAAACACCAAATTCATGCTCTGATTGGTACGAGTACAAGCCATTGAGCCTAAGCACTGTCATCGTTTTCAGCAGCCTGACGGGCAGCAACCCCGTCAATAGACCATATTAAACTTGCCAGCTGCGTCCAGAGGCGAGATTTTCCCCGGCTCGAACCTTTGACTAGTCTCAGACTCACACTCTGCCTTAGCCAACGGTAGTGTTCGGGATCGCACCGGATCTGTGGCATGTCGCAGAAAGAGATTCGCTTCCCCGGGGGCAAGCCAAGAGACCCTGATCGAGACCAAGGGCTGTGGTCTGACGTATGTTGTTGCTGCAGAGCGAATTCCGCCGGAGTAGTGATAGGTAAGATATTAGTGATATCGGTAGGGTCTTTGAACGTGATACATACGCGACTTTCGCCTGTGTCGGTATGGTCCCAAGTGACGTTTTCCATCGGGGGGATAAAGGTGTCAGTGCCTTGCGCCATGCCCAGCCGCTCAGTCTCTCGCAACTGCTGCAATTCCAGTACTGCCTGCTTTCGCCCTGCCCAGAAGCGCTTGTGAGCTGCAATTTGTCGAGGTATAGATCCCTCGCTGAAGACGCGCTGTAGCTCCATATCCTCCATGTGCTTAAAGGCAGAGTCCCGCCGGGCTTCGAGCTTTCGCTGAGCTTCCATTTGCACTTGTTGCCGTAGAGCCGGTTTCTTTCCCAATTCTTTCCTAAACTGCTCCGCCTTTAGCAACTCAGTGGCTCTCCTCTCTTCTTGTCGAGCTAGGATAGCTAGCCTCACGCTCGGACTACTGACACCACCGAAGCACGCTATTATCGGCATTTGGGGGAGACAATATAGTACCGTGAGCAAAATGATGATGTTCAACAATCTTGCTTTTGGGTGAAAGGATGCGGTCCTAGAACAATATAGAGGCAGTTTTTGGATAATAGTTTATAAAATTAAAAAAAAAAATTTAAAAAAAAAATAACCAAAAAAAAGGGAATTTCCCCCACTCTAATCCACTGGTACTTGGCAATCATCCGACGACACTCCAACCTTAGGTGGTATACAAAATTACTCGCTGCCAGATAATACCTCCTATCGGCTTTACTTCGACTTATTTCTTTCTGGCTTTATGCTTGCCACCGCCCATGCGTGAGATCCGTATGGTTGCTATCCATCACTACTCCAATCTATGTGCTTGAGCCTTGCCGCCATTCATACATGTGAAATACCCATGGCCTACGTCCACCACCACTTCAACCTATATGCATGCCGCCATCCATATATGTGAAATACTTATGAACCACATCAACCACCGCTCCAACCTATGTGCTTGCTGCCATTCATACATGTGAGATCCGTATGGTCCATGTCCATCACCACTCCAACCTGTGCGCTTGCCGCCATCCAAAAACCACTCCGAACTCTGGTCTGCCGTCATACTGCTCTCGCGCTCCTTGTGATCGACCACCCTCTATAGGTAGACGTTCTGAATCGCCGGGATCATCGTCGAAGTATGCAAATACATGCTGCAGGCCGTCCAGTGAGCCTAGACCTATGCCAATGCTTGGTACTAAGTAGACAGGAACAGCGGTTTGGCATATTGTGGGGTGAGTCTGCAAATCCCATCGTTTCGCCCGAATGAGCCCTCTCCGACCCAGGTGGTAGGCCATGCTTGTGGTGTCTCAAAACTGCAGCACAGTGGCCTGCTGAGGCATGTGGAGATATCTAGTGCTGGCAATAGTTGTTCCGGTGCGTCTTGGGGCTGATCTCCAATCCTTCAATAGGTGTCGCTGTCACCACGTGGCACTCTCAATGAAAGTCCGCCTCATTCGGGTGTCAATATTCGTGCTCCTCTCTCGACTTCTGATCCCGTTCACGTTCATCCTCAAGCTGATAGATCACCTGGCATTTTCCTTTTAGAGGTCGGTCACTGGACTTCTGTCACTGCGGCCATGGGAATGACGCGTTTTTCGTCCCTTGGGAGATCTGGCGCGTTGTACGATATGGTCCCGTGTAGCATTAACGGCCTGCAATCCTTTCCTTCTGAGTAACCAAGTTCTCACTTGCCAACGTTGAGGATGAATTAAGGTTCTTTGTGATCAAATCTTTGGTTGGGCCTCCGACCCGAAGGCTAAGAGGAGATTTGCCCAAGGGAACACTACTGGATGCAATCGTCAGTCACTGCTAACATCTGTAACGGAGCTCCAGAGTCGGGGTCTTACCAGAAGTTCGACATCCTAAGAGCAAAACAACATGTATTTGAGCCCAACAGCTCGCGGTGTGTCTTTTCCGATGCCATCTGCCCTGTCCAGAAGATACCATGTCCATTGTGTGCAAGGGATGGCCTTGAGTGGTGTAAATGCAATGCCTTGATTGATGGATGATCAACTCGTTGGTGAATGGGCTGCTCCAGAAGGCCTTGTGGAAGACGGATGTTGGAAGAAGCGGAGACTTGTCAAGGTCGTGCTCATTTCGCTCGTTGTGGCTTCGTGGGTAAGTGAGATATTTGCTGACGTCTTCTCGAAGGACTAGGGATTCGCCTCAAGGCCAACGAAGCAGGAGGGCATGTTATCACGGCGGGGAATTTTTTATTTTTTTTACAAAAAGAATAAACTAAAAACCAAAAGATTACTCGACGCTTGAGCTGAAGGGGCAGCCGGGAGTTGTCATGACCTCTGCCCTGGGGCCAGGGGGCCACCAGGCTCGGCCGGCGGCGGCAGGGTCAGGCCACTTCCAGGCGCTGTGTATCGCTTAGCAGCAGGCATCCGGAGATGAACGACATACATACAAGATCTGCGACCTCCCGACTGCCCCATTCAAGCGGGAGAGAACCCCTAGCATTGCAATATATCAACAAGAAAACTTAATTATGTGATCTGAATTAATGGGTCTTGAAAAGATATTCAGTAATTATGCTGAAGAAAATTTTGCATGATGAACAAAACCTGAGGGAATAGGCCCTATAAAACAGCACTAACGGAGGCTAACGCAAACGCTATTGAGTAAGGAAACTACGACCGCAACAAGTTCAGCGCATTCAGGTAAGGACCAGACCCGGAAGGGCCAGACGTATGTCGGGTTTCTACCCCACATACAGCAGCGTTTGCAGGGTACGATCCTATCTTGGCTACTAATCATGAAGTATATAGTCCAGTCTTTAGCGCAAGACTCAGGGGTTCAACCCCTAACATGCCAGATATTAACTTGCCTTTTGCCTCCTTGAACGTCAGTGGAACTGGGGCCCGTTTACTAGACCAAAGGATATAGAACAGTGCCTGTAACTTTGACTGGACGAAAATCCTGGACATTTCCACAAGCAGCAGGATATAGAACGGTGCATCTAACTCTGACCGGACGAATATCCTGGACATTCCCACTAGTAGCAGTCAAAGCCCTGAGCACTACAACCAACATCGGTCAAGCCAACTGGCTGGCAGCCCTTAGAACGCTACAGCCAAAAATGACACGAATACTGAATTTGGCAGTGCTATATTCATGGAAAGAACGGTATGAGATCAGGTCAGTGTAAGTCTTGTTAAGTAAACATGATATGATCAGCAAAGGGTTGCTCAAGAATGGGAATTCGCTGATAGGTTCGCACCAGATCCAGAGAAAAGGACTCAAAAGAGAGGAATTGGCGACCAGATTTTCTTGCCTAGGCGCATGGAGCAGGCAGTATGTGAATATGGAAGGCTCAGACAGGAAAGGAAACAGGGAGACTGAGGATACGATCCAAATCTTGTGGGATGAATGGGCATGGATCAAACAGCATACACAAGGGTTGAGGCCACTTCGACCAGCAGTATTAGCGAAATTTCTCTGCAATCATTGATCAATTGTATTAAGCTAGGTCAATCGAACTTAGTCTCTCGCTCGTAATGTCTCGGCGTTGTTATATGTTTGCCAACACTTGAGGTCTTATCTTCACTGTTTCAGACTTAGCTTGCACATTTCAATTATAGACTTCTTGAACCTCGGGACCGCATGGTTTTGCTTGTTTACACTATTCTAGAGGTCATACTTTGCTCCCTGCATCTTCTATCGCTTTCGGCAAATACCCATTTCATTCTGCACAAGTAAAGATACACAATCAATCCCCTTTAGGTGAGCTAAGCGAAGACACTATCCACACGGCAAAGGCTAACATCAACCTAGCTCCGAAACACACGCTCAGAGATTTGGAAATACTCCACAATCATTCAAGAACTCAGAATGTCTGAGGCCACATGGGGCAGACAACCTGGCCGCAATATGAACAGAAAGCGCTCAGCTACCAGCTTCGATATCGCTATCGACACAGACGTTCGACAAAAGAACGATGATGGCCACGACAGCATTGACTTGACTCCATCACATCGAATACCTGAGGTGCTAGGTTCAGCTCTAACAGAGTCCGCATCTTCAACCTCAGCAGGAGGACCTCAGCCTTCCCAGCTCTCAACCCCTGCGGTAGGGGTGAAATCTTTCCAAATCGCGTCAAATCACAGCAGTCACTGACATCGCTGCAGTTTCGAGCCATCCGAATTCCTACTGCGCCATCAGTGCCCAAGTCGTCGAAACAGTCAACTTCGGCGCCAGAACCAGCGTCTAAGGAACCGTCCGCCTTGGTATCAGAGTCTCAGATCTCGCAAAAGTCCAGCTTGGCTCCAGAGGTTGAATCCTCGAAACAATCCGTGTTGATATCAGGGCCCCAGCCGTCCAACTTGCCTAACTCGTCCACGGGTCCTTTCCTCAAACCTGAGCTTAAAGCCCTAAATACCGACACTCAACTCGACAAACCCATCGACGAAGGTGAAAAAATCCGGAAATGGGACCCCAAAGAGTATGACAGGGACGTATTCGACAGCGACGACAAGAACATGAGTTTGATAGTCATGAGGAAACTAGCGCATGGACTATCCCTTTTGAAAGAAGCCTTGGAAGACTACAAAAAGTTTAACTTCTACCTTGGCAGTAAGCAGAACCCTTATTTATGCACTCTACCAAATCTAATGCATCATACGCATCACTCATACTACTAGACATCGTCTCCGGCCCCCGCCACAAAGGTTTCCTCGAGGCCATCTCCGCCACCGTCACCAGCATCGACTCATACACCACCCGCCTCCGCACCCTCCGCGACGAGAAACAACGCGGAAACCCAGACCCAAGCGACATGGAACTTGTCGCTGAGGACCTCTCCCACGTCTTCCACTCTCGCCGCAAATACCTGTGGGATCTCATGGAGGAGGAAGTCGACATGACGAATAAAGGCGAGAGAACAATGTGGGTTAAGGAGAAGAAGAGCGTGTTGGGGGAAACGATGGGCAAGATGCTTACGTGTTTGGAGGAAATGGATAACGCTAAGGGTAAAGGGTGGAAGGAAAGGGAAGTTAGGATCATGAAGGAGGGCTGGGAGAGGAGGTGGAAGGCGTATGGGGGGATGGATACGCGGGATCTGATGCGGGCGGGGTGGATCTTGGATGTTGGGAAGTGGGATTCGTGATGGGATTATGCCCACTCCCGGAGATGGCCGAGGTTGTTGTTTTTTTCTTTCTTTTTTTCCTGCATGCAAGGTGCTCAGAAGGGAATTACGGGCTAGATAATGCGAGACAGGTGTGTGTTTTCGTCGTGCGAGGTTGGTTTTCTCGTGGACTTTTTGCTCGTCCAATGAAGGGGTTTTAGGGAGGATGCACGCAGCCTTTTGACGGGTTGGATATTGTGAGGAAGCCTGGATGGAGATGCATGCAAGTTTGACTTGTAGTGGTTATCTTAGATAATTGACCTGGTTATCTCCCTTAGTTGTTTGCTTCTCATGCACATTGATCGCGTAAATACGCAAATCACAGGGACAGCTTTGGATGTTACTTTTCGTATCTGATACAACAAATAACACCTCACTCTTTCCCCTCTCTTTCTCCCTTTGATTTCCTGCTTTCAGGTTCCCCCATATGACTAGGAGACGTCCCTCTCGTTCAGATCGTGATCCTACTTCCAGACAATTACCAATAATCACCTACCGCCACATCCTTGCACCCACCGCTCCCTCTCTTGCTCCCGCACGAGTCATGGATCGAGCCAGTTACCAAAGCAACCGCCGACCCTCCTTCGGGTCCCGACGTTCAAGCAGCCACATCAGCCGGCGCGACGCATCCGACTTCAGCGACGGCCACCGCACCCTCGCCGTACGCCCCAGATACCCGGATCGAAGCAAGAGCACCGTGAACTACGAGTCCGGCATCCGCGGCGGCGTCATTTACTGCCCGCCCCAGCGCCCGAGTCTGCGTCCGAGCCCAATGTCGGCTTCCTACACCGTGGATCCCTTTCCCGTACTCGACGAACTCCCTCGCCGGGCCGAAGTGTACGAAGTGCCTCTATCGTACGCCTCGGACTTCGACGGCTCGCGGAGTCGATCCTCAGCGCAGACTTCGCGGCCGAGTTCTAGGGGATCGGAGAACGTGTACACCGAGTTCGAGGACGATGAGGAGAGGGAGCGAAAGCGGTTTTTGGGGACGGAATTGTATGGGTATTTGATGGCCATGCGGCTCAAGGAGCGGCTTGTGGATGTGCGTCAGGTCTTGAATCTGTACAAGGATTTTGACCGCGTGAGTGACCGTAAGTGCTACTTGTTCCTGATGTCTCCCGAAGAAGCGTTGTCACCAGACGCACGGAGGCATTTATTTTGTCAAGAATACATCTAAAACCCAACAGTGACACGTTGCTCAGGTATCTTTGTCATCGAGACGCAGAAGGACTTCATTGAGATGATCCGTCAAGCAATCGAAGCCACGAGAGAAGTTGAAAAACCATTGCGCAGATGGGCCCAGTCGGGGAAAGGCAAAACCGAAAGAGGATACTACACACATAAGCTCCTTGAAACGGCATCCGAACTTATCAGACTGTGGCAGAAGCGTTTCGACTGGATCAGGAACAATTCTGACGAGGTTCTCAACGCGCATGGTGCAAAGGGTTGGGTCAAGCGGCAAACGTACGCCACCAGGAGGGAAAAGTGCATGTCTTCTGTCGATGAAGCTTCGATGCTTCTCAGGCCGAGGGAAATGGATGAGATCATGGAAGGGGTGCAGGAGTTGGGGGATAGGTTGAAGGGGGGCTGGAGACACGATGGTCGTTTATCGCCGGAGGGAATGCTAAGGAAAAAAGGGCTTAAATGGGGCACATTAACTGGGAGGGCTTTGTAGCTACCTCGACCATAGCTTTTCTCAGTCTTATCCACGTCTTTGGACGTCTCTGCTATTGCGTGCCTGTGCCGATGATTTGGTTTCGGGCGATTTCATTTGCCAACCTGGCTGAACTGTAGCCCACAAGCAAAACCTATAGTCATCGTAATTGACTATGGTCGTTGATATGCTTGTGTCCTCAACCACGTGTATTTTTGACCCTAAATGCATCATTGAGCCGATCAGAGGGAGGACGGCAAGACTGGTTCAGGCTTCTATCCGTGAATAGAGCTAAAGCGATTGCTTGGCGTCTTAGTCTGTTTTCCCCTGTACACTAATACCAGCGAACTAGGTAAAAAGGATTAGCTATGGCTAACAGTCTCTCAAGAAGCCTGGCAGTCTTGCGAAAAGGGAGAGGGTGGGGGGAAAGACTCGACTCAGCAGCCCTCTCAAAACTTCCGTACCTGGACGCGCTGTGTCAGAACGCGCATTCTTGACCAAAGACGATCAGAGCTGTGGAGACAGAACTCCACATATACATCTGCCCAGTGATAAGCAAAAATCGTGCTCGTCGAAAGAGTTTTTGAAAGAACACCAGTCACCCATAAACGAGTTGCTCCAGAAAAAAATTCTCCGGCTACCCATCGTCGAAGGAAGTATTCAACATCCCGGCATATCCCA
Source organism: Xanthoparmelia taractica (assembly GCA_033085395.1). Taxonomy (NCBI): domain Eukaryota; kingdom Fungi; phylum Ascomycota; class Lecanoromycetes; order Lecanorales; family Parmeliaceae; genus Xanthoparmelia; species Xanthoparmelia taractica. The sequence continues at coordinate 51,856 of JANQBS010000213.1, forward strand.
AATATCTCAGCAGAGAGTTAGTACAGCGGAACCACATCCACAGTGCTAGGTTGATGTTGCGGCTCGGGACCTTCAATTGGAGGTGAGGACTTTCTAGAGTAAAAGGGAAATTCTAGGTAGCAGACGCAAGCAGTCTTTTTAGTCAACCTATGCCTTGCGTGTTACGCGGGCATTTGCGCTCGATGGTGTGATTGATGATCGTTCCGTATCTGCAAGACCTACATGACTCCTAGATAGACATTACTTCCGGAACAGCAAGGTACTGCAACGACCGAATCGCCCAATTGAAATTTCTCGACCATCATGAAATTACTAGACCGTCTTGTTTACTAAAAGATATGACAGCTTTGGACCTGCAGACGTAGAGTATAGCATCTGATCAATTCAACATGGCATGAAGACAGTCATCCCTGGGGACATTCTAGATACTTTAGGACCAGCAGAGTGGGCAAGGAGAGCATAGTATGATCGGCTGGCCAGTGTGTGATTACAGCGGCGTTATCAGGCGAGAAGTAGTTGTCATTTCTGATAGCTCGCCCAGTGCTACCAAAGGTACCGATGCTAGAGTCGAGGGATTTAAGGAAGTGGATGTGGCAATGTACAAGCCATTTGGAGAGCTAGACCTGAGCTGGGGAGAACCATGACCGTCTCTGTAATGAATCACACAAGGCAAATGGTGAGGAATGGAGACAAGTACCTGGTGTGAAATAATATCCTTGACGCTCTAAACTTGTAGACTCCGGCTTTTATAATCGTATAGCGCATCATAATTACTTGCCAACGTTCGTAAACCGCAAGTATGGCTTGACTTCCCGAACCTCCCCAAATTTCTTCCTTGCATCTTCCGTGGACACGCTGGGCGGTACGATAACATCGTCACCAGGTATCCAGTCAATCGGTGTGGTGACACCCTTCCCATCGCCAGTCTGCAAAGAGTCAATCACCCGCAGTACCTCACTTGTATTCCTGCCCGTGCTGGCCGGGTACATCATTGTCAACCTAATCTTTTTCTGGGGGTCAATCACGAAGACGCTTCTGATAGTGAACGCGATGCCCTTGTCGTCTTTGTTCGTCACATCCTGGGCGTCAACCATGTCGTATGTATACGCTATTTTGCGGTCTGCGTCTGCGATTATGGGGAACTGCAAGTCGGTCTTGGATGTCTCATTGATGTCAGAAATCCAGCGGCCGTGTGAGGAGAGGTCGTTCGCCGAGAGCCCAATCATCTTTACACCTCTCTTGTCAAACTCTGGCTTTAGTTTCGCAAAAGCTCCAAGCTCTGTAGTACAGACTGGGGTGAAATCTGCTGGGTGGGAGAATAGGATGGCCCATTTGCCGCCAAGCCATGAATGGAAATCAATGTCGCCCTGTGTAGTTTTGGCAGAGAAGTTGGGGGCTATGCTCCCAAGTCGTAACCGTGGTTGCTCTTCTGTGGCCGTTGCAAGTCCTCGGCTGAGGAAAAGGGAGGTGGAGGGACGAGAGACGCGAAGGGAAGAACTGAGAGCTTTCCAAGACCGGGGAGCGGAGTGTGTGAAGACCGATGACATTGTGGAAGCGTATGGTGCACAATACTCCAATGATTAAAGATGATGTGAAAAGTTGTAGTGGTTTTTGCGCGCCTCAAAAATTCCGCCCGATCGCGTCATCCGGACTTAAACTCACCTAAGCTCCGATACCTTTCTTGGCGTCTAACTAAGGCATGTTGTATGTTGCACCGCCCCCGTGGATCGTGCATGCCCATGGATATGACGGATATCCATCGGGAGGATACTTCCTGGTGGTGCCGTCACGCCCATCTCATAGGCATTTTAAAAATTCCTTATTTCTTATTTCACTAATTATATAAAACGAATATTAGAAATCTAATAAAAAAAATATTATTTTTTATCGTTTATTTTATTTATATAATTTAAAATTATTAAGAAATAAAAAAGTTATTATTAAGAAAGAAATCTTTTTTTATAGAGATAAGTTTCGGGGGTGATAATCCCTAAGACCTCTATAATAGATTATTGTTAAAAACTTTAATTTTTTTATAAGACTTTCGAAGGCTTACTACCCTCGAATCTTAACCCTTAAAAAAAAAATCTTTTTTTAATAATAACTTTTTTATTTCTTAATAATTTTAAATAATTTTAAATAATATAAATAAAATAAACGATAAAAAATAATATTTTTTTTATTAGATTTCTAATATTCGTTTTATATAATTAGTGAAATAAGAAATAAGGAATTTTTAAAATGCCTATGAGATGGGCGTGACGGCACCACCAGGAAGTATCCTCCCGATGGATATCCGTCATATCCATGGGCATGCACGATCCACGGGGGCGGTGCAACAGTAATGCGACGTGCCACTGATACATTACTCTAGCAGGAAACACATAGCGAGAACGCCCTGAGGAAATGCCAAGATGCAAGCTTGCCTCCGAGCTGCATATGTAAGCACTATTACGTCCTCTATAGGACATCCACACTAAAAGGGTATAGAATTGCTAATGCGTTAATCATTGACTTTAGGGAAGTGGACTTGTATTCTATCGTGAAGTTGGCCTGAGTGGCTGGCACTTCACACAGGTCATAGCTTCTTTATCGGATTGTATCACGGATTGTATCCTTTGGCGCGCCTCGAAACGTCCGTATTTCAAGCCGCCGCGCAGGTGCCCGCGTGAACTTGGCAGGCCAAGTTCGGGAAGGCTAGACACTGCAGGCGCAGCCGCTTACAAGGATAAATACGAGATTCCAGCTCACATCATTATCAAGGCGCAGGTGAAAAGGGCATCAAATTCCATCTGTGCACGAGATTCTCCCGTCAGCTCTTTACGCATTCCTTAATACGTGCTCCGTTCCCACTTCAAGGCAGAGTAGCAGTCTTTCACTACAACGCCATATTGCGAATGCTCTCGCCCTCATCCAATGAACATTCTCGCTCTCTCTGCCATTCTGGCGCTTTTCGCCATAGGATTTTGTTCTGCGTCGGCTTCAATTGAAGTTCGCCAGGCGACCGTCGCTGTCTCTGTACTGACTGGCTATTCAAACACTGGAACCCCCTATCCAAACTACACCGTCAGCGTCCCAGAAAACGGCGTTACGATCCCAATCAGTAGGGCCCTCTCGATCTCTTTAGAGCCCACCACGTCAACAAACCCTGGAAGATGGAATAATATGGCTGACCTCGCCTAACCAACAGCAAATCCCTTGATCGTATACTCAATTTCATCTCAAGACGACTTGTTCAATCCTACACCTCATCACGCCCAAGCCAATTGCACCTTCACCCTCGAAGATGGCACCAAGGCGTATGTCACATACACACAAGACATTATACCCCAGAAAGTGGTATCGGTATCCTGCGTTGCTGCTCAATATGAAGGCATCAATACCTCGATTATCCCACCTGGTCTTTACCCCGCTTCGCCTACCGCTCTCGGCTTGACGTCTGTTATTATTTCTTCGGCAGATGATGTTGGTGCTATGAGCAGCCTTGTACCGCCATACCCAACAGCGACGGCGTCTTTCCACGTGTCTGGTACTACTGGGGCATCTGCGTCTGCTGCTCCGAGTGCTACGGGTGTGATGACGGGTGGGAAGAGCGTGGTGCCTTTTACTGGTGATGCTAGCAGAGCTACTAGGTCCTTTGGCCTTTTTCTTGTTGCTTTGCTTGGTGGTGTTGTTGCTCCTTTGTGAAATAATATATTCTGATTCGAGACGTAAAAATATATCATTAATTCAAACCAAGGAATGTAAGACTTTCTAAGTAGTAATAAAATCAAGTACTATTCTTTCACAAGGTGGGCCCTAAAGACTCCGTAAAGAGATATATAGGGACTATACTAAGTATAGGTCTCGAGATTTAGTTCTCTAACGAAGCGAGATATTCTACGAATACTTCTAATAAGAGACTCACTAAGTAAACTTTTATACTTCGTACTCTATTAGATACAATCATCCTAATAGGTAGGGATCTGGGTATGAAGCGCAGACACCCCCGGGCTTGTATTTTGGGCCGAATGGCTAAATTCCTCGGGTACCTGACAATTGTGTCTGCGCTTCATTCCGGGCTTGATCCCCCTGGAACGAGAGCATCGTGGGTAATCGCGCCACGCAGCTAGGACTCCCTCATCGTCGGCGGGTTTTTAGACGTGTTCGCAGTCTCATCCGTGTTGCTTGTGGAGCTCAAGGCCGTGCTGGTTTACCTCTCCCTACCAGGCGCGCTGAAGAGGTTGTTAGCGGTAGGCTTCGACACTTTTGATTTATGTGCATCGTGGCTAGTAGGAGTAGTGGCTTTCGGCGCAAACACGCGCCTGGGAGTGGAAGAAGATGTCCCGAAGTCGAAAAGGCCAGTCGCACTTTGCGAAGGCCCACTCTGTGTAGACGGCGCTGCTATGCCAAAGATGAAGCCTGTTGTACTCGAAGACGAAGGCTGCACTGCTGTGCCAAAAGTAGAGCCTGTTGTTGTAGTAGAAGATGAGGGCTGCACTGCTGTGCCAAATATAGAGCTCGTTGTGGTCGAAGACGAGAGCTGCACTTCTGCAGTAGAAGTGGTCTCAGGAGTTTGGGTGTCCGAAGGCGAGGGGACTCTGCGAAACAGTCTACCAGTCGTTGCAGAAGGTAAGGATTCAAGTGTTCCCAATGAATGAGTCGACGAGATAGACTTCAAGCCCTCACCGTTCGAAATGACAGGTTTCGTGCCGAAGAGGCTACTTACAGAGAGAGCTTTGAAGTTATTGCTACTGGAACTATCACTGGTCGTTCCAAAGAGATCCTTTAAAGACGGAGTCTCGGATGTGGTGTCGGCGAATCTCAAGAAAGTCGCGCTGGGAAACCTAATCTCAGATGCGGGAGTTTCAGAGCTGTCGCTACTAGGACTATCATTGGTCGTTCCGAAGAGACCCTTTGCGGACGGAGCCTCAGATGTGGTAGTGTTGGACGAACCGAAACCCGAGAAAGTCGTGCGGGGAAACGTAACCTTAGGTGCGTCACTGCTTGCGGTCGTACCAAAAATTAGACCTGTAGAACTAGCCTTCGAAGTGGGATCATTGGCAAACATGGAATTAGAGCCGAACAGGCCGCCCTTTGGTGTCGCTTTTGGGACGCCACTGTTGGAAGATGTAGCATTTGAGCCAAACAGGTTTAGGGACGGGGATTTGGATGTGTCGCTGTTGGGAGATACGCCATTGGAACTAGAGAATATACCTAACGTGGATGAGGAGTTGGTTTTTCCGAATAGATTACTCCTACTCGGCGTGTATCTTGACTCGGTCTCTGATCTCGCTCTTCCAGTTCTCCAAACCGAATCTTGGCAGACCGAGTCCCTTCAAATATTCGAACATGTAAAGTTCCCCTGCAGCTCTAACCTTGAAATCCCTTTCTTGCGTGCGAGTTGCGAATGCTGTTCGAATGAGTTCCTGAGGCAAAGCTTCAGTGGCTACTGGACTCTCAATGGGGACCCCGGTCGACTCGAAAACGCCAGAAATTACACGTTGTCTTACAACGTTGACGATATGCTCGAGGATGCGCTTGTAAGCTGTCTCCTGAGCCTCTCCCTGCCGCTCCTGATATGAGGAGGCCGGAATGATCTCATCACGTACGTCCGCACTTTCGCTTCCGGAGTGCCTCTCTCTCCATTTCAGCCAACCAGAGGGTGTGTACGGACGTGGACCAGAACTGGGGGTAGAAAGCCTGATATTACTGGTGGTCTCGACCAGATGGTCAACGTCCGACTCCGCTTCTGACGCCCCAAGTTCTTCATCCAGAGCAGCAAAGTCACAATCATTTTGACTCACTCCCGCCTTCTCGAGGATCCTGTCTATGACAACTGGGTTATCTTTTCGAAACACGCCACCAATAACGCCTGATGCACTTGGATCAGTGATGCCCAAGAATGTACACAACCTGCGGGGAAGGTCAGATTCGAAGCAAACATCGCGCTCAGCCTCGTCCTTCGGTAAGTAGAGTCGTAAGCCACCTTCTGCTTCCTCAAAATGGAAGTCCGCTCGACTTGATGCGCTTTCAATTCTGCGTCCATCCTGCGTTATCTGCAGTGAGCGTCTGATGCCGTCACTCACGTAGACCATTGCGCGCTTGAATTTTCGATATAACAAGGCTGCGTCCTGTCTTTTGTTTAGACTAGCATAATGAAAAGCACATCTGTATTATCGTCAGCCAAATGAAGCCTCACTGCTATTCCATGTTCCTATTCAAGGTCCCGTGACGAATGGCATACCTTACAATGGCCTGATTAGTGTTCTCATTCATGAAGGCATACACATCGGGACCAAGCAGTACTGTAGATAGTTGATTGGGCCGTCCCAACGCTAAGGTCAGCAGTCAGTAGGCCTAGCTAGGTCGTTAGCAGGCCTAGATGGGCCCCTGGACGTGCCTCAGCGCTAGAAAAACTCCTTACACCTATGCGATATAGACCTGAAGTGTCTAATTAGATAGTTATATATAGGCGTAGATGAGTGAGATAAAAGAATACGATTGCTCTTAGTGAGAAGAATTCGAATAAAGAGCCAACTGATAATATAAGACTTATACATATAGTGCTCTCGAAGATACGTGTTTTTCGCATATACGTATACATCTAAAACAGAGACTGAATTATAAGATATATTAACTTATAGTTTCACTATTCGATTAGTATTCTTATTTATAAAGATATATATATCGAGATTAAGCAATACTATAGATAGTTAATTGAATCGTTTTAACGCTAAGATTAGTAGTTAATAAACTTAGTTAGATCGTTAGCAGGTCTAGATAAGTCCTTAAACGTATCTTAGCGCTAGAAAAACTCTTAAATAATTAAAAAACGTTATATAAGAGTCTTATAGAAGATTTCGCATAGCGATCTAACGATACGAGTATCGCTAGTACTAGCGCTAATGAGATAAAAGATGCTAATATCTTTATAATATAATAAATATTCGCTTAAGATAAATAATAATATAAAGGCGATAGAAATTAATTTTTTAGCGTCTTAATAGTATAATCTTATCGTCGCTAAGACTCGTCTTACGTGTTAAAGTAGTAATTTCTCTACGAAAGAAATACTTTAAATAATAATCTCTTATATTAAGCGAGATTAATATTTAACGAAGTTAATTAATAATTAGCTCTTTAATAAAAGAGCTCTTATTTAATTAAAAGAGAAAGTTATTTAATAAGATCTTTTATTTAAAAAGATATTATAAGATCTTTATTATATAAGCGTTATTATTTAATATTATAACGATAAGTGTTATCTCTTAATAAAAGGGATTCGTTTTAAATATTAAAAGTGTAAGTTCGAGATATTTCTTATATAGTCTCATCGAGCGACGAGTGAGAAATTATTACTTAAAGTTCTAGGCTTTACGATTACGTGTAATATATGTGAACTTATCTATACGAAGAAATGCGACGAATACGAGATAAAAGATTATATAGAGCGTTACTTCGATCTCGTCTTCTTAACTAATATAAGTAAGTATTTATAATAATAAATCTTTAATAATTAGACGATATTCTTTCGTCTTAGTCTCGCCTCGTAAACGTCGAATATTAATAATAATTTTTTGCAACTAAGGATTATAAAACATCGTAAGATTCTTATATCTTATATTAACGTAAACTAATCTAACGTCTATTAAATAGACCTTAATAATCTTAATCTTAATTTATCTTATATTAAGATATATAATTTAGTTAACGAGTGAGTTAACGATCGCTAAAAAGAAAGGTGTGCTCTTATTAATAGCGCAATAAGCGCTATATAACTTAATAAATATAATATACGTTTTTCGCGTCTTTGCGACTAAATTCTATTAGAGAAAACGAGCTATCTCTCGTAATAATACGATCTAATTATATTAGGAATTCGATAAGTCGCGCCCTAGCTCTGCGAAGCGATTAAGATATATCTCAGCTATAAATATACGTTAGCGATCTTTCGATATCGAAAGCGTAATAAATTATCTATTAGCTTATTAATCTTAATTAAGATTTATATTAGAATTAAGTAGATATCGTATTTTATTAATAGTATTACTATATCTCGTAGTAAGACTATGGCTAATTCGCGAATAAAGAACTATTTAAGATTATAAATATATACGTCGTTGTCGCAATATAATATTAATCGTAATTTTTAAAGTCTTTGTAATTATAATTAAATAGCGTAATATACGATCTTTATTTCTTTAAATTAAATATCTTTTTAACGATAACGTATAAATATCGAAATACTAAAAGTCTTCTAAATCGATTATAAGAGATTTGAATACTTTAGAATATAATCTTTTATATTAAAGGTTTCTAATATATTAATTTAAATATATTATATTAGTTAATTAATAACGTAACGAATTAACTTAAGATTATTTTAGTCTTTTAGAAAGATCTTTTATTATAATAGATCGATCTTTATATATAATATAATTTTAATAAATACTATTAATCTTTAAATATTATCGAAAAGTTATCTTAAGAACGCTCTCTCTAAGATTACGATCTTAATAATAAATAATAAAAAATTAATCGCTAACTCGAGTTCGCGATATAAGATTATCGCCCGATTTAGAAGATTCTTAATCGTATTTCTCGCTTAGGCGAGCTTATTAAAAAAAAGTCTAATCTATATTAAGATACTATCAAACTTAATCCCCAGAAAATCGATTATAATACTTATAATATCCTTGATATGATTGATTTTAAAGTCTAATTCTTTATATACGAGATTAAATTATTAATCGTATACGATCGTATTATCGATTAATGCTAGAATAGCGAAGAAATCGTCTAGATAGTAAAGTATTATAATCTAAAGAAGAACTATTATTAAGATTTAATTAAGAGTCTTTACAAATAGATTAAATATAAATAATAACGTATATAGATCGAAGAATAGATATCGTTCTATTTAATAGCGATCGTTATAGTGAAATTCTAGTAATTATTAATCTAAAATTGCAATCGATATATATCTAAAGGCGTCTTTTAGATCTCTTTTGACGAACTAAGTCTTAAAGCCTTATTATAGCAGTGCGATTATTACGTTATTATATATCGCGTATTTTAAAGTCTTTTAGTTCTAAGATATATTATTATTAATTAAGATCTTATATAAGAATAAGAGATTATAAATATATCTTTAATTATTATTGTGCTTCGAGATTAGCTCTAATAACGAGTAGACGAATTATTATTTCGTCTAAGAATTAATCTCGACTAAGCGATTATATTAAAACTATTTTTAAAGTTTCGTTATTAATATATTAGATATTACGAGGATTAATTAATAATTGTAATTGCGATAACGTAAAATTTAATCTCGATATTCGATTTTTACTCTCTTTCGAAGAATAGTCGAAAGAATCTTTACGAATATAAGATCTAAATAATTCTTTAATCAACGATCTTAATCTTTTACTCGTAGCGAATCTTAACTAATTAAATCTAAATCTAATAAATCATATAGCGCGTACGAGAATTCTTCTACTATATATAATAGTAATGTGAATATTTATGAGTACGTTAAGAGTTATTTAAATTTAAAAATTCGATTATTAAACGAGATGAGATTAATGCTTAAGACCTCGATTTTAATCTTATAACACGTATTTGCTAAGTAATTTAGCTAATAATTAAGATAGATATAAATATATTAATAGTACTCGCGTGAGCATTATCTCTTATTAAAATTTCGATATATAGCGAAGAATTTGAGAGCAAAATCTAAGTTTTACTTAATATCGGTGAGAGCGACTATTTTACGTAGTAGAAGATCGCTATAACGTCTATTCTCGATAATTTAGACTATAAAATCGTTCTAATCGTTTAAGATACGTGCGTTTATAAACGTATCGTAATATTTATAAATAAAGTCGAATTTATATAAGACTAATAACTTAATTAAGCGAAAACGATAATCTAATAATATCTTCTATAGGCGAATAATTACTATAAAGTATATATAATAATATATAATCTGGCTATACACCTCGAAATACTATAGTAGATATATTATCTTATTGACTTCTTAAGCATCGTTCGTATTAGCGCGATTAACGTATTCTTAACTTAGCTTAATAAGATTTTCGAATTTAAACGTTTTAAAAAAATTTATTTAAAATACTTAATATCGATAACGCGATAGCGTTTATAAAGATTAAGAAAGAGACGTGTATCTTTAATATGCATAAAAGAGACTTTAGAATTATGATTCTTCTCTAAATTACTATTAAGCTTAGATAAATAATATCGATAATAACGATAACGATAGCGAGAGCGTGACTTATATATTCGATACTACTTATATTGATTATATTCGTACTTAGCGAAGCGTTCTTTTAATTCTATAACTTAATCGCGATAATTAAGAATCTTAATATTGATTTTTTTAATTACGCTTAGGCTAAGAGTCTCTAAGAAGAATATTTTCGATATTATAAACTTATTTCTGTGAGATCGAGCGAAGTGAGAGAAGAGAGAGTGTGTGATGATCTTTGCGGGCGCTCTAGGTCTATTAAGAGTCTTCTTAAAAATCTTCTTAAATATCTTGAAGCGTCTAATAGCGATAGTTATAATATAAGAAGAATAAAATAATTAAGAAGATTAAAATAAGAGTAGATGTGAATAAGATAAGAAGAATATATGCTAATCTAGTATGTAGATGTTTAATAATTTAGAATTAATTAAATAAAGGTTATAAAAGAATACGATTACTTTAAGTGAGAAGAATTCGAATAAAGAGCCAACTGATAATGTGAGACCCATACATATAGTGCTCTCGAAGACACGTGTTCCCCGCATGTGCGCATGCATCTGGAACAGGGGCTGGATCATGAGACACACTAACCCATAGTCCCACTATTCGACTCTTGATGCGGAGATTTCTGGTCATATCATGGTCCTGGGAGCCTCCCCTGACGTCTGTAACTTCTTTCACAACTCTCGAAGAAAATCGTTCTTCCAAGCCCATGGCTAGGAGAAGTTGTCTAGTATCCCTGATTTCTTCGAGAGAAAGGTCCAAAACCACAATTTTGCCCTCGAAGGCATCCCGGTGAATGGTATTTTCCACAATCGCAAAATCTACGTACTCATCCTTGGAAGAAGCTGAGGCAAAGCCGCCCACCCCATTTGCAAGCTTTATCGGTAAACTTTTAGCCTCGACCAGGCTCGAAAAATCACTTTCTCCAACACCCAAGCTGCAAATCAGTCTCATAGTGTCCTTGATTCGCGCTGCTGATGCTTTTCCTTTAGCTTCAGCTTTTATGGAATCAACGTACATCTCGACGGTTGGCTTCGAGACATTGAGGACTTTTGTGAAAAATGTCCCCAGCGATGGGTATGCGTCAGCAATGGAAGCATTTCCCGGAATCCTAACATTTGACTCTACCCAGATGCATTGCGAGGGAGGGCGCCAAGCGTTCTCTTTTGGTATGTACACCAACGCGGCATCTTCGAAGGTGAACCGCAAGGCTTTCCGGCTCTCTGTGTTCTCGTCGTCCATGGGGAACCGATGCTTTTGCCACAGGTAATGGTATCGCTTCTCAGCTTCCTCCGTGATTTCATCAATTTTCAGGCCAGCGAATACTTCTAATTTACAGACCGAGGTCTTAGCGCTCAATGGCTTCCTCCACATATCATAATCTTCTAGACGGAGCTCCTTTGAAACGTAGTTAGTAACACTTTGTCTGTCAATGGCAGTATTCCTTACCTCAAATGAATACTTTTTATACGCCTTCATGGCAGTAATGCTCTGCAACTTTACGTTGGGGCCAGAAGAATCGTCTACTGAGGCTTGGTATGGCGCGCCGGTGGTTCCAATGTTCTGTTGAGTGTCGGCGGCGGGTTGGCTTCTCACGGCATTCTTGTCTCCGCCATGGCTCTTTAACATACGCAGATCATTGACGACATCTACTTGTGCAGCATCGGGAGTTTTTAGAAACACCTTGAAAAGAGGCTCAAGCTCAAGGTAGACCTCGAGCTTCAGACACTGCTTTGACTTGAGCCATTGCGGACCCTCCCAGACACAGTCTGCAGTCGAGAGCCAGGAAGAGTCAATCCTGTTTGATAGATGTATCCAAATGAGAGGATTCCTGAACATATCCCTAACTGTTCGTTAGTCGGGAAAGATGCTGAATTCTACACAGGCATACCGAACATGATCAAGACCTTCACTACACCTCGACTGAATGTTCTGATATATTTTGGTCAGTTGGTCTCCCGCAGAAGTAGTGCTGAGCGCAGGGTTGTTTATTTTGAGCGTCTCCAGGGCAGAGAGGTAGAAGTCCAGATTCTCCTCAATTCCAATTTGCAAGTCCTTCACAAACATCCATTTTAATCTTTCCTCATCTCGAAGAAGGTCGAATATGGCAACGAAAGGATATGCGTCGGCAATATGGAGCTCCGCAGCGATTTGCTTAAGCTTGGGGAGGGGCAGAAACGTGCGTCGTAGAGATATTCTGTGCCCATTTTCGAGAAGCACAGCGGCCCTCCGCAGCTCTCCCTCTACGACATTATTGATCTGAGGGCGATAGGAGTCCCATCCATGCTTCAGAGTTCCTAGCAGTCTATCCGATCGATGGCTAACGATATACTGAAATTCTTTCGACAGTCCATCATGGCCTTTAGCACGGAGCTCGGGTATTCGGCGGACCCCGACTATTTCTTCAAGCCATCTCATCCACGGCCGGCCGTGGTGGATAGTCTTAGGATCAACTACCTTTAGATAGTCTTCATGCAGGTAGTGTACCGGATGGCCAGGAAGCTCTTCATCTTGCTTGAAAAGTTTTGATGGACTGTAATCATCTCTCTCGTCAGGGAAGTACAGGTACTGGTCTTTCTTGAGCAGAGAGCCGTGCTGATTGGCAAGTCGAACCTGGGAAGCCAAGCTCGAATGGTCTTTCGGAAGGAACCAATATAAATATCGGATGTGAGCAACAGCATTGAACAATCCGATCACAGATCCTTGCGAGCAGCTCATCACGCTTAAAGTTGAGAGGAGATCTGCCCAAGCAACATTCTCGGCAGCCACGGGGCAGACAAGATCGAGGCCGAGATCTACAGGAATGGGAATACTATCAGTCTTGGGAAAGTATATTTTGGTCCCAGAAGCGCTGGATGCCCACCTGCCGTCACGCAATGGGATCAAGGCAAGCGTTCTCAAGCGCTTCTGTTCACTGGGCTGGTTCTCAATGAAGGCTCTCGAGAGTGCTTTGCAGATCCGTGTGCGCCAGTCGGCATTGTTCTTCAAAAGTCTCCATTTTGAACCGCCAAGGATGCGGAGATCAGCGTCTAGACGATCAACGAACTTGCTCCAATGAAGTGTTGTTGTCCCTAAGCGTTCGAGTATTTGGAAGTCTGCTTCTGTGTACGTCGGTGAGAGGTAAATTTCTGCGCCCTCTATATCCGGTAACAAAGGACTTCGATCTTCGGCGAGGAATCTTTCGGACAGCTTCTCGAGGTCGGAAGGCTTGTAGAGACCACTACCGCTCCATGGCTCTAAAAGGGGGGTCTGTTCAAGCTTTTCACGAACCAGTGTCCACAATGTCCTCCAGAATTCATGTGTAATGGAATCTCCAGGAAGGTATCTCATCCACCGATACCTAAGCGACGAACGGTTGCAAAACACGACCACGGCATCCGCAAATGCTCTGGCGACCCCTTTCAGAACAGCTTGGTTCCTCTGGGAATGTACCACATCTTCCCGATTGGCTTGAGTGACGAAGTCAGCTTGGATTAAGAACTTAAATCCTACTCGACGCAAGGGCAAGAAAGCGTAAGTGTATTGCTGCTTAAGAATTGGCTCATCGTGCTCATCCACTGGAAAGGCGAGAATGACTGTTGCCCGGTCAATGCTGTGTCCTTCCTTATCTTTCCTCGCATCATCGAAAGGGAGACCGTGGAGATCGCTCTTCATGATGTAATATTTCTGTTCTGTAGTTGACTCTTCCATTCCCTTGCGTGTAGTCTTTGCAAGGAATGTCGTATACAATCCGTTTTCTTTGGTTTCTCGTTTCGAGTATTCAGTGGCCGTACGTGTATTGTCCGGCTGGTGCAGCTCTATGGTTAGTCGCTGTAACCGACTCAGGAACATCAGAAAAGTGTCAGGGATGGCCCGAAAATCAGAAGCCAGCTCCTCAAATTTGGTAGGATCTGAAAGCGTCAATGTCATGCGCGTGCGCACACCCATTGGAAGCTCTTCAGCATCCTCATAGTACGGTGTGATCATGCCCAGACCATCGTCATCGTCCTCTCGGGTATGCAAAAAGGCGAAAGAGAACGGCCCGGACTGAATGTGCACCTTCCGTGCAATCTTGAAAACGGACTTGAAGCCGATGCCTTTCTCGCCGATATATCCCGCACTATGCTTCTTCGTAGACTTGTTGATGGTGCAAATGGCTTTAATGTTGCCTTTGGAGAAGCCATCCTCATTCGAGTCAATGATGATCTTATCTGGATAGAGTTTGAAGGCTAGAAACGGTTCTTCACCGTCCGCCGTTGCCGTAAAGTAAGAGTTGTCTTCAGCGTTCTGTATAAGCTCATAGAGAAAGCGACTGTCTTTAGAGTAAAGGTTATCGACAAGACTGAAGAGGTCAGCCACATTCTCTACACGGGAAAGCGCTATACATCTTGATAGAATCCGCGAGCTGTCTTCGTGTGCTTTGCAATGCTCGAAGCGCAGATGGCAGATTAGCGGCTAGATATTCTCGGTCTTCCGCAGTGATGCCGCCGTTCTTCTCCCTTACCTCTGCAATGAATTCGCGGGCCTCTTTTTGGGAGAGAGTCGGCATACTCAGAAGCGAAGTCTAGCGATGGGGAATGCTCAGGCATTAATGCTAGCACATGGTCGACCTGGTTAATGAAAGCCAAAAGCAAATACGACGGTAAATATATATGATCCAAGCCTCAAACTTCTGTCAACGGTGAACAAGGTTGAAATCAATAGGCTAAGCAGCTGTAGAATCGTGCAGCTGATGTATTTTAGGTCCAGCGCTTGGAGATATTTCAAGGCTTTCGACTTGAGGATAAAGCCTTGAAGGATGCTAGCTCGTACGAAGTAACAGGGTTCAGAATCCCGCCGCGCAATGCCCACCCTCCCGTGCCATGGTGGCTAAGAAGCCGGCATTTGCTGGGCAAGGGGGAAGGGTACCTGAAACGGCCTGACAGCTACAACTAAAAGCCATACCATAAATCGTTGTCTACCGTTGCAGTAGAGTCGTATGCATCGTTGAATGCAGGCTTCTAACATTAAAGAGATCTCAACCAGTCAGACATAAACAGGTCAGGCACCAGTCTACTTGCCTTTCGAATGCATCATCGAAAATATTGGTGGTTTGGTTACTCGCTAACCCCCGTGCCACCAACGCTGTGCGACCTCCGCCATCATTAAATTGCGCATGGGGTGAGGTTGCAATGAACGATTGCTGTACCTGGACACCCACCATCTTTACAAGTATAAATAGATCAGGTTGCGGTTTCAGCTCATGCAGGGTGAGCGCCCCTACCCCGCAGATAAAGGTCTCCGAAGCTTCTCACTATTCGCTTTGGCATCGCACATCCTCTTCATCTATTTCTATAGATACATCAGGCAGTATAGATTAGTGCTACCAGAGCCTACCGAGCGGAAGGCTAAAATACTGAACAGATACCGTCTACGATAGTGACAAACCCTTTTTAATTATTTAGACCACTAAAATCTAAATCCACATACCCTGACTTATGTATATAAGGCACCATTACGCAATAGAGCAGCTATGAAACGAAGCCTATAGTCTACATAGATATCTAGCTAGCTTACATGACTTCAAACCCCACCCTATGAACTATGGTGTTGGTGATAAAAATGATGATAATAGAAATATATGCTGGTTGCTCTGATGAGATAAGGTTTATATCTCGATACCCTATCATCTCGATATTCTATCTCGGTGTTAGTTCGAAATGATTTCAACGTCTACTAAATTGATCAGGAGAATAAATACAACGTTATTAGTTATTTATACAATTATAAGTTCGACGAAGAAGAATAATTAGAGATATTAGATCACTCTATATACGTTTATATAACTCGATTAATATAATCTCCGCTAATAGCGAGAGCGTAGTAATAGTCGTTTTTAATAGATAAATATTACGATTATAAGATCTCTATATTTAGCTATAGCTAGAGTACGAGTCGGAAAGGTCTGGGATGGTCTGGGATATGAGGTGTCGATATTATATCATGGTATGGTATGGTATTGAGATCATATCATTTGATTTTTATGGGATAGTCTGAGAGACGTGCTGATATCATGAAATAATCTAAGAAATTTCTAATATATGTAGGAATATCTCATGTTATATGTAGGGATATAAGAAATATATTATATATAGAAGAAGTTACTCTATATAGAATCATGCGAACGTATTCTAATTATTATTCTAGTTATTACTTTACTTTATTATTACATTATTGAGTATTCTAGCTATTATTCTAGCTATCAATTCACTTCACTATCGTTATTATCATTACTTTATTTTATTATCACGTTATTAAGTATTCTAGCTATTATTCTAGTTATTACTTTACTTTATGATCGCTATTACTATTATTTCACTTTATTATCACGTTATTAAGCTAAGCTCGCTATCGCATTTGATATCGTATTACGAAAGATCTTCGTAATTATCTAAGGCTTGGCGAGCTATTTTTATTATTATTAGTGTATTTAATTTATTTAATTATTAGAAGAATTACTAGTACGCTAATTATAATAGTAATCTACTATTTATTCTACGATAGTAAATTCCCCTCTTCTCTCTTCGCATTATAAAAAGAATTTACGATTATTTTTTATAATTATATATTCTTAGTTATTATAGTTACACGCTTTGTATAAATAGTATAAAGATTAATATCTTCGAATATATAATAAAGAAAAGCTTTCGTCGATTTATAAATAATCTTAATAATCGATCTAGAAAAACGTATCTTCTTTATATATATTATCACGATTTCTCTTATTACTCGCGAAAAGAAGAGCTTAAAAATTATTAAATTGAATTCTCTCTAATAGCGACGAATCTTATATAAAATAATAATTATAATATATTAATAAGATAGAATAGATAGATTCGAGATTAGACTTATTTTTAGCTTTTTATCTACGTTTTTAAATATTGCTATTTGATAGTTCTTACGCTAATTTATTTTTCTTAATTAATCTTAATAATTAAATACTTAAAGACTACGTAGAAGTAATTAATTATATTTAAGATTATCTAACATTAGCTACGTGTATTATAATTTCTTTAGTCTTTTCTTTACTCTTATATATTATTATCTACTCGCGTATTAACTTTATATTTAATATTTTATTTATAGATTCAATATATCTACTTTAAAATATTATCTCGCGTAGTAATTCTTTTGTAAGTTATAGCTTACTTTGCTAAATAGATAAATAATAAGATAAATAGTAGAAGAATAATAAATAATAGAAGAATAAGAAATATTAGAAGAATAAGAAATAATAGAAGAAAGAGTAGAAAGAAAATAGAAGTACACGATAAATATACCTTAGAAAACGTGATATTATAGATAAAATTAATATTATTTATTAATGCTTTTAGATATCTA
>JANQBS010000214.1:0-69116 GCA_033085395.1 Xanthoparmelia taractica
TATTTTCGCTTTAATTAAAATATTTATTAAAGATAAAATAATAAATAAAATCGCTATCGCTTCGACGAGAATTATAAAGAAATTTAAATTACGTAGCATATTATTATATACTCGTAACTTAATTAACTCTTATTTTAACTCTAGCCGATAATTTTCTATTTTAATATTCTTAAAACGTTTCTCTAAAATTATTTAATTCTCTAAAATAAATTCTTAAAAATTAATATTAAAGTTACGTTGCTTTAAGATATATTTATTTCGATTGAATAAAGAAATCGATATCGTAGCGACGATAAGTCTCTTTCTTTAAAAGATAGAGAAATTAGAACTATAAGAAATTAATTCGCTAACGCTTAGCAAGCGATCTTAATCAATATAAGAGACGTATAATCGATACGATAGTAATTTCTTTATTAGATACTAAGTTCTAATAGAACTAATTTCTAAGAAATATAAAAATTCTAAGATATGCGAAGAGAATATATAATCGCCAAGGCCTCGCTAAGGCCTTAGATTATAGACCCCGCTATGACCTCGCAATAGACTCTAAACTTATAAGTAGTCGGCGCTAATACGCATGCAGCGCTAGGCCTAACAAAGCTCGTCTATTTGATATTACTCTTATTAGAGATGACTTCTTTTAACTTCGTCTTATAGACGTTTATATTATCTATTTTCTCTTAAAGAAGCTTATTGCGATTCTTAAGCTTTTTAACGCGCTTATACGTTATCTCGAGTTTCTTCTTCGCGATCTAAAGATCGCGTTAAAAATTCGTAATAATAATAATCGCTTAACTATTAATAGTTATAATTAAACTCTATTTCTTATAAAATTAAGTAATCTTATAATTAATATATGTTTAATTATAACGTATTAATATTAAAATTTTAAGAACTTAATAAACTCGATAAAGAGCTTTTTTAATCTTTCTATAAAGAAAAGATAAAATTTTTATATAATTTTAAAATTTTTTTTTTAGCGCTCTTATAATAAGAATAAAATAAAAATTTATTTTTAATATAATTATTATAGAAATTAATAAAATATCGATAATAAGAAAGAGTAGGTATTATCTTATGTTAATATGCGATAACGAAGCGTTAAGAGACTTACTTTTATTATTATTATTATTATATAAGCTATTTAAAGTATTAATATATATTAATATTAGCGTAACGATAAAGAAGTTTAATAATATTTATAATAAAGAGAGATAAAAGAAATCGTAATAATAAGAGTTAATTAATAATACGTTAATATTTATATATTTAAGAATAATATTATAGCGCTAGAGTAAGAACTTATAAAGAATATATTAAATATTATAAAGAAGAGAAAAGTTTTAGAAAAGCGAAGATAAATTTATTAATATTAAAAGACGCTAATAATTATTATCTATAACTTTATCGTCGATATATTGTCGATAAAGTTTTTTTAATAATTCTAATTAATCGAATCGCTATATTATTAATATCACTATTAATAAAATAATAAATTAGCTTTACGCTCTTCTATTATAGAAGTTAAAATAATCTTATAAAAAGACGTAGAAGCGTGATTATTAATTATTTAATAATAGCTCGCTAAGAATTAAAGTAAATAACGTATAATATATATATTTTAGAATAGTAATAGTATACGCTATAGAAACGATATCGCGTGTAGAAGAACTTCTTCTACGCGTCTACGAAAAGAATTAGAAAAATTCTTTAATAAATTATTAATAATATATATTATTTGCTATAAATATATTAATCTTATATTATAGAGACGATAGCGTATTAAAAGAACTCTTTTTTCTTATTATTTAAAGGGATTGAGATTTTTTAATAAGTCTTCTACGTATACTTAGCGATTATATTACTACTAGTTTATAAATAGTAGAACTAGTTATAATATATCGAGTTAAGTATTAATACTCGAAGAGTACTATTAAGATTATTATATTATAAAAAAATTTATACTACGTGTTAAGATTAATATAGTAAAACCGAGTTAATTATAATTAGTAAATATTATATATATAATAGTATTAACGCGCGTCTATAGCGCGTATCTTTTACTATTAATAATAAAAGTTAGCATTATAAAAGCGACGTTATTTACGAGTACTTTTTCTTATTTTTCACGAGATTTAAAGATTTTTTATATTACGTAATAAAGATATTATACTAAATAGCACCTAGAAAATTAAGATCTAAAGAGGGAGATAATTATTAGGTCTAGCGCTATATACGTATTAACGTCGATTACTTATGAGTTTAGAGTCTATTATAAGATTATAGCGAGATTTATAACCTAAGGCCTTAGCGAGGCCTTGGCGATTATATATCTTCTTCGCATATTCTAGGGTTTTCGTGTTTCTTAGAAATTAGTTCTACTAGGACTTAGTACCTAATAAAGGAATCACCATCGTATTGACTATACGGGTCGGAAAGGTGTGGTATATTTGATAGTATGGGACCAGTTTTTCGAATATCATACCGAAAGATATAGGATATCTCATACTTCCATTGGGTTTTAATAAATATATTACGTGATATTTTTTTATATTCTAAAAATACGTAAAAAGCTTAAGCGAACGCTTATGTAATTATAAAATTCTATAAATAGATTAAAAAGATATAATTTTTTAAAAAAAGTTGAAAAAAAGTTAAAAACGACTATGTTCAACAGATACCACACCTTTCCGACCCGTAATTAACTATACGTCTCTTATATTAATTAGGGCCGCTTGCTAAGCGCCAGCGAATCAACCCCTTACAATAATATTAAGTCTTACTTCTTTAGAAGTCTAGCTTTCTACTCTTATAATTTTATTTATATATTTATTTAATATCTTTTAAGAATTTATTTAAGTCTTTTTTTTTTTTTTTTTAAAGATCTTAAAATTCTTTAATTTTCGTTTATTTTATTACTAATATAAATTTTTACTTAGATATAAAGACGATTAATTCTATAAATATTAACTTCGCTAAAAAATTCTTTAGAGAACTTATTAAAAAAAAATTTTTATAATAAAGAATTTTTATTATTTAAGCTTAAGTTTAGAATACTTATTAAGATCTTCTTTAGAGATCTAATATATATTATCTTTATATTTCTCTAAAAGAATAATACGTTAATAAATAAATTAAATATATATTAATAATAATAATAGTATCTCGAATACTAGTATAAATAAATAAAGATTCGAATAAATATAAAGATATAAATAGATAATTAAAAAAGCTCGACTAAGTTCTTTTAAGAGAGTAAAAAGAGATAGATATCTTTTACTATAATAAACAATAAATATTCTTAAATATATATAATAATTCTTTTTTCTTAATACTATCTAATAATCTAAGAAGGCGTAAAGTCTTAGAAGCAGCTAATCTACTTGCAGACTAGCTTACGAAAGCAGAGTAACTTCCCCCCTTCAACGTTACATGGATATCTTGGGCTAGAAGGCGTTGACCAGTACTAACATACAGCTTGAATAGATCAAGTTGCCCGATCTCTGGCACTTAATCCAAAATTTGGTCTTTCCTGTCAGCACCGAGACCATATGCGGTTCGTATATTCTTTCACTCAACCCGACTTTAACCCAGGATTTTGGGGGCGTTTGATCGAACCTTCCCTACATTGATAAAAGGGTTTTCCGCGATGGTTAGCTCCTAGGGCATACAAAGGATGCGACAAGATGCTTAATAGCATCAAAAGGTGCCACAAATTCGCAAACAAACATTTCGACGTCTTCAACACTAAGCCCGATCAGCCGGATTGGGATCCAACTTTTGGTTCCGAATCCATCGCGACAAGGCAAACTTTCCTGCGGGAAATCGAGATCATGGACGCCGATGGCCGCCCGCTGAAGACTTAGCACTTCTCTTCGCGTGAGTGCATCTATGAGATCCGGAAAAGAAAACGGCGTGTTGGACAACCTTCAACGTCTTCGCGCGTCCCCATCTCTTATCCCGCGTCCGCGATATCGCCCACTCAGCCCACGAGACCAGGAGCCGAGAAATCAAGAGTTCGTCAAGCTCGGCACCGACCCATCGCTCCAGTCCCTCCTCGCAGAAAACAACAAGACTACGAGTCCTCGGCCTCCCTCTTAGTAACAATCTCCAGTCGACGGAGACTTCCAGCCAGGCCAGTGGTCTATCAAATCATTGCCACACCGTCTCTTGTCTGAGGAAATGAACAACGATATCTGCAACGCCGCGGCGTACAGAAGAAGATACTCCTTCATTCCCCCAATGAGTTCCGGGATGAACGATTCCCATTCCCAGTGTATCCCTTAAGCCCAATACTGTTGGAATTCAGCATCTCAGCCCTATTATGGCTTGGCATGGACCATAAGTAGCACTCAACTCCATAGAATAACAATCAAGCCGTCATCAAATTCCATCAAATACCAGGCCCCTGCGCCCAACCCCCCCCCTCCCCCAGTACCTTCTGTTCCAGCAAGCAAGAGCCAGCTGCAGAAAAGAAAAAAAAAAGCCACCGACCGAGCCAACAAAGGCTCTACCTAAATGGTGCCTATATTCCCCCTCTCGGCGGCGGCCCGGGCATCTGTCCTGGTGGCATGGCAAGAGGTCAAATATCTGCACCGCTGCGAAAGCTGGCTTTGAGGTAGGATATAGGACTTCGGATATCGAGAGGATGGGAAACTAGGATGGACTGGAGACGGCGTATTTCCCGCTAGGGAGTTTTGCTGCCAAAGGACAAGGTTCTTTTTAGAATTGGGTGGAGTTTATAGTATTAGATACGAGGTGAGAAACTAGAACTTCACATCATTGATGCATTCGAGCTCAGAACCACTCCGAGAATTACCAGTCCCTTCCCTCTCCTCTACTCCTAGCATACTTTCCCACTTTCCTACCCGCTAGGAATCATCACTCACTCACTCACGAGCACATCCTATCCCTTCATCACACAAAGGGCACAGGAGTGATATACATAAAACATTTCAGCAAAGCAACCAAGCCATCGGACAACGACAGACATCCTTAGCTAAAGAGAAAGTGTGACAGAACTCAGCTGCGTAGCGCGTTGTGGCAGCTACGTATATCTTGGGCGCGAATACCTTAGGTACTGGTACGCGTGCGCCACGGAGTAAGAGCGTACGCGCCGTCCTGGCCCGGTAGTGGCAATCTTTATAAGAGAATTTGGGAGGCAAGCAGAACGTACGAGATCATGGGGAGATGAAAAGAGCAGCTGCTCAGAAAGTGCTTTGAGTTGGAAAGATTGATACTACCTCATGGCGAACCGAAGCCCAGAAGCTCATCCTCCAGTTTCCGGCTCTTGGATGCACGATCTGCTTCGTCGTCGCTACTGTCATCAGCGCCGTGCTTACCAAGCAGCTGCTCCTCGAAATTCCGCGTCTCTCTCTCTCTCGCTGATGTTCTACCACCACGTCCCCCTCCTGGTCCGCTCCCCTTGGATCTAGGATCTTGCGGAGGTTTTGGCTTAGGTGCAGACGCAGCATTAAGCCCGGCGCTGAGCAGCTGCCTCTTATCAACGACCTGGCCCTCCTCATTGACGACAGCGCCCTTTTCCTTCGCAAGCTCCGCCTCGCTCTTTCCCTTCGTCACCTCCTCCTGCTTCCCATCGACCTTATCACTCCTGCCCCTGCCCTCCTCCACAGCTTTCATAACCTCCTTATGCTTCTGCTCATCTATCTCCAACAGATTCTTATACAGCGCCTTCATCCCCCCACCCTCCCTCCTCTTTCTCTCATCTGCTTCTCTCTCCTTGATCACTTCCTCCTCCTCCAACCTTCTCATCTCCTCCTGCTGCCGCTTATAAGCGCCCGTTACAAATTTCTCCTTATCCGCAAACTCATCGCCCTCGAGCTCCCGCTCCTTCGCCAGCATCTTCTCTTTCGCGCGCAGCTGGTCGCGCTTACGGACTTCAGCGGCTGCGAGGAGATTGCCCATGTATTTGGGTTTCTTCTCAATGTCAGCGGTGGTGGAAGAGGAGGCAGATTTGACGTGTAGGGAGTCGTAGACGCCGTCGTAGTCGTAGATGTTGGGGTCGAGGTCTTGCGCAGATTTGGAGTGCTTGTTGGTAGAGTGGTTGGTAGAGAGGTCGCCATATTGGGAGATCTTTGGCGGTTTCGAGGGCCGTGAGGAAAAGGCTGTAGAGGTGGGTTTTGATGATTTGGATTTGGAGGAGGGTTGAAGACCGCCTAGGGTGGATATGGATTCCGGTGCATCTTCGTCGTCGGGCCCATCTTCGGGACCAGAGTCGTCGTCGAAGATTGTCTTCCGCTTTGCTGGTGGCGGTCTCTGACCTAATAGAGGTTTCTTCGTTATATTGAGACCGTAAGATAATTTTGACATTATGTTCGTGCTTGGTAGAGTCTAAAAGAGAAGAATTGAGCAAGAGGAGTGAAGTCGAGATTCGAGGTTCCCAATCAGGCAACTGCAGCCGAAGCGGCTTTATATCACTTTTACATTCGCAACAGCACATATCTTGCAACATCGACATGGGTGACATCGAAAATTGTTCATAAACCATCTAACAATCCACTCCACCCCACTCCCCTCACCATGGCCTCACCGCCCGACAAACCCTCCAACCCCCCTCCCACCTCCTCCAACCCCACCAAACCCTTCCGCTTCAAACGCCCACGATCCCCATCTCCCACCCCCTCCGACACCCCCCGCAAACGCCCTTCCCTCTCCCCCTCTTCCTCCCTCCCCTACAACACCCACCGTCACCGTCACCATCACCGCCATAACCGCCATCACCGCTCCAAACGCCCTCCACAAACCCCACCCGACACCCCCTCCTCCGACCCCCAAAAAACCCAATCCCAATACCTAGACCCGGACGCCGCATTCCGCGAATCCCTCTTCGACGCCCTCGCCGACGACGAAGGCGCCGCATTCTGGCAAGGCGTCTACGGCCAACCGATCCACACCTACTCGCCCTACTACCAGTATCCTACCTCTACTACATCCCCTCACGGAGGCGACGTTCCGGATGATGACGATCCCGAGAAACCGAAACTGGAGCGCATGGACGACGAAGAGTACACCGCCTACGTGCGAGCCAAGATGTGGGAGAGGAGCCACGAGCACATTATCCAAGAGCGGGCGCGGAGGGAGGAGGAGCGGAAGCGGAGAAGAGCGGAGGAGGAGGAAGGGAGGAAGTGGCGGGTTGGGGTTGAGAAGGCGCTGGGGAGGGGGGAGGAGAGGAGGAAGAGGAATAGATGGAGGGGGGTTTGGGAGGGGTATCTTGCTGGGTGGGAGGACGGGAAAGGGAGGATCGTCTGGCCGGTTGAGGGCGGGAAGATGGGGGATGTGGGGAGTGGAGAGGTTGAGAGGTTCTTTAGGGGTGTAGGGGGGGTTGGGGGTGTGGATTTGGGGGATCTGCTTAAGAAGGAGAGGGTACGGTGGCATCCGGATAAGATGCAGCAGGGGGCTGGGGAGAGGGGCGTTGATGGGAGAACCATGAAGATGGTTACGGCGGTGTTTCAGGTTGTTGATCGGTTGTGGACTGAGATGCGGGAGAGAGCTTAGATACCCTCGATGCAAAACCATCTTCTTTTGACTTCACCGCATTCGATCATGTCCCTGTTCGCAGCAATGCATATGTGTAATCATGTAGACGATATTAGCAGTGGGATCGGTAAGGAGTCCGCATGCTGGACTCGAATAGAAGGGCTACAAATGTCTTCTCTCGACAAGGATGGGCCTGCAAGCTCTGCAAGCTAGATTGCAAATATTTCTCGACTCGGCCACCATTGCTGAGATCAAGTAGACATTTTCCAAAGCGTTTGCTACGTGTCTTAGGTAGGATTCGCATTCGTAATAATAATAGGCCAAGCCAACTGGGTATTCAAGAATGCAAAGGAAAGCAGATCCGATTCCTGATAATCCAGAGGTTCAAAACGTCGTTCCGCTGATCAGTGTCATTTGGCTTTTTTTAGATTCATCGTCGTCTTGTTGTCGTTTCCATCGGCCGTGGAGGTACGCCACTTGCGTCGATCGATAACGGAGTAGCTTCACCACATTTACTGAAGCTTAGAAGTCCTTGAAGAGATAGCCGTGCCTGCGGCAATGTCAGTAACCGTATAGTTCGCAAAGACCATGTGACGTACGGATCCGGAGCTTTCTCTCCGTATTTTTCCGTCTCTTCTGGATACTTGTCGAACTGACTCGCATCACCCACTCCGCCTTGGACAGGGGGTACATAGGGAGCGTCGATGTCTTTCTTCGCTAGCCGGTCCCATGTCACCTCTGCGAACCAAGCATGGTTCATGACATCTTTTGAGCCACCGTGCAAATTCCCAAGCCGCTTGGTGAGGTCGGGGGTAATGAGTCGCTGCAGAAGGTCTTGTGCATCTGGGTGTATGTATGGAGGATACTTCACCTTGCCTCTCAGGATGTTCTCGTAGATCTTCATTGGCGAGCCTCCGTCCCAGAAAGGTGTAAATCCGCAGAGCATTTCGAATATCAGTATTCCAAGAGACCACCTAGGAACGTGTCAGAGAGTGTTGTTGGCGCCAGGTAATGGGCCACATACCAATCTACCGATTTGTTGTACCCTTTCGAAGCTACTACCTCAGGCGCAAGGTAATCCGGTGTGCCGCAAAGCGTCCAGGTAATGTCTGGTACCTCCTTGGCAAACCCGAAATCCGTGATCTTCAGGTGGCCATGCCTGTCTAGTAGTAGATTCTCGGGCTTCAGGTCTCGGTATATAATCCCTTGAGCATGGAGATAATCAAGGGCAAGAGTGACTTCGGCCGCATAAAACTTGGCCACTGGGTTTGGGAAACGCTTTGCTTGGCGTGAGTAAAGGTATTCTATAAGGGTGTATGACTGGTAGTAATATTCGAAATAATCAAGCTCACTGACCTGCGACTTGCGCAAAAGACTGAAAAGCTCTCCTCCTTCAACAAAATCCATGACCATGTAAAGATTTTTGGAGTCCTGAAAGGTTCCCCATAGCGTCACCAAGAAGGCGTGCTTCACCTTCTGTAACATCCTCCTTTCATCGTTGGTGTGCTCCACTTGCTTCATCTTCACCACCTGTGCCTTTTTAAGAACCTTGACAGCATAGAAGCGTTGGTTATGATTAGACTGCACCAGATGCACTCGCCCGAAGCTTCCTGTGCCCAACGTTCTCTTCAGTGTGAAGTCTGTCAGGGAATACTTTCCTTTTGTGGTGCGCGAGGTGGCGGTCTGGGAGGAGGTTGCCGTCGAGGTTGTAGAGACTGGCCTTATGCTCGATCCATTGGTCTGTGTTTCAGCTTGCGACAACAGTGAGCCATCATTCTGTAAAGGCTGTCAGTCGATCCGCATCCCATTGCGTTTTCCGTTGGGACCATACTACCGAGGTTTCTTGCCCTCCACTTCGTGGGGCCGAGGTAAGCTGTGAAGTTGTATGACTTGCAAGCATGGTCTCGGCTCCTTTGTTAGAGCTGTTGGTCGAACTCAAGGTATTGGCCGAAGCTGAGGTAAGTGAGCCCCTGTGGCCGCCGGCCGAAGTGGGGGTCACGGGGGAGCTCTCGATGGGTGATGTTGGGGAATTTGGATCATGCTCCTTCGTCTTCTTCTTTTTGAGAAATCCAAGAGTCGGCATGAGAGCTTCGGTGAGGTGGAGCTAATGTAATAGTGACGGGAACGTGAGGTGCCAGCAAGGTACCGAGATGAAAGGGTTGCTGGTAGCTAGTTCCGGGATACCAGTGTGCTGAGAATAGACACGATATCAAGGCATGTATGGAGCGCAATTGGTGCTCCAATCCAGGAAGTCCTGCTAGCGGATCGAACTGTTCAAGTGTCCGTCCTGGATGTGGTTTATGCGGGTCAGACGCTTATGTTGTTGTTGAGATGGTGCTAGGACCTCTGTTGGTCAAGGAGGGACATGGAATGGGGGAGAAAGGGCACGGGTTCCAATTGGCGCATACACCCTCCACCCTTTAATCAATGGGCTCCAAATTGACTGTAACTGCTATTCGGCCTGATGGAGTAATAATAGGAGAATTGTAGGCGTTGATAAGGAAGAAGAGGTTGCAAGATTAATGATGATTGGGGGGCTTTGTCGAGTCTCCCCAAGAAGGAGGGGAATGTGGCTACCTTACTTTAGTTTGATAGCGGTTATACGTCGCAGGTTTTGCCGACCCCTTGAAATCAGTAAGCCCCCGCTCGTTGCGCGACATTTCTCAACGTCGTCTCTGAAATATGATTGTGATGCTGAGCTCAAGAAACATCATTGTGATCAGGGGATATTGATGGACTATTTGACTCAAGTCTAATGGAATAAATTGACTCACCCATCTTCTTCTGTGGAACGCCAGTGGCTGCAGGAACCGTCCTAAATGGCTGACGGCGAACTCCTGATTGTAAGCCAGGTGGATTGACGGATGTGTGCGTTCGATATTGCTGAGGCTTGAAAGCGAAAGGACTGAAGACAAAGCGAGGTCTGTGTTTCAAGTTGGGTATAATCAAAGGGACATTGAGAAGATGGACCTGCATCGATCAAATATTGAATATTGTCGACTATTAGGCCACGTGAGAATAGATTTACTGAAGTATGTGAATATCAAGGCTTTGGCGCCGGGGTGGCGTAGCTGAATTCTCCAGTTGTCCCAAGATTCACTACTTCTCCCGGTCACTGATGCAAAGGTGTCTACGATTGATGGTGTATCTTGCATAAGGGTATCTATAGGTCATTCATTTTTACCGCCATCCTCGAGCCACCCATGCTCTCACTGTGCAGATCGAACGCCGTGCCCAGTGCAAAAACCCCAAAGTGATCTTATTCCACAGTTCCAGATCCTCCGGATATTGAAACAAGAAACAATTGACTATCTGCGTCCTTAGCTCAGCCAGCTGTCAGGGCGAAACTGATACCCAATATACCCATGCCAGAGAACGCAAAAGCAGTGCAGAGGTTCCGATTATGAGTTAGGCTCAAGCTTTCCGAGAAAAGCTGCAGAGCGACACTAGCCATGATACCAGAAGTAATTGCGAACATGCATCCGTACACCACATCACCAGGAGCCGCACCTCCCTTTCCGGCGATCTTGAACCACAGAGCAGCAACGCCGGCGCCGAGAGGCTGACTGACACCTCCCAAGAGCGAACTCCAAAACATTGCCTTCCATCGGCTGTCAATTGCAAGATATAATGGAAGAGCCATAGCAAAGCCTTCGGTAATGTTATGGATAAAGAGGGCCATGAACACAGTGAAGCCTAGCTTGGGATTGGCGTGATTTGTAGCATACGTGATGAATCCTTCCGGAAGTTTGTGTAGGGCAATGGCGATGGATGTCTGTAGTCCGATAGCAAGGAAAGCGTTGGTAGGAACGTGATGATGATGTGAAGATTCATTAGCGGTCTCGCTCAAAGAAGATAGCGAATTAGGACGATCGTTGCCGTTCACGAAGCCGTGTTCCCCGTCCTCGTGGCCAACCTCATTATTCAGATGAGACGCAGCTCGTGCACGGTTACCTTCTCGGCCCCGGAATATTGCGTTGGAGGATCCTTCGGGTCTTCTAGGCATGGTTGGTCTTGGGGACACGTGAGCGATTTCTTCATCGAGGCCAGGGTGGGGGCCAGAGTGGGCGCGAGTATTAGGCGTCGTCGCAGTACGGAGAAGAGATGGTTTCATGGACGGGCCAGAGGTCGAGAAGCGACCGAATGCTCTTGTAGGAGCTCTTGTGGGGGCTCTTGTTGGACTTCGGCTGACGGCCTTGAAGCATTCTTGACCACATGGTTCGCCATAGCCATAACACGGACCACTTTCATCGCAAGACGCCTTTGCTCGTGACACGAAACTGGACATTCGATTGGTCAGTCGAGTCTGCAAAGACGGCCTTCGAACTGCAGGATCTAGAGTATCATGTCTCCGATCCGTTTCCGCGACTTCAGATCTGGGTCTTAATTCTGGAATAGCCTTCAGATCGGACTCGTCACGAGAGGGGAGCAGTGGTGTCTCTTCATTTACGTTGCCATTGTGCTTGTGGCTGTGAGATTCATGATGTTGATCTTCATGGTCAGAGTCTTCGTGGCCGTTGTCTTCATCGTGGGAATGATCGCAGTCCACAACATGAGAAGGTATGTAATGATGCAGTAAACGCGAAAAGAGTTGTATACCTATGACACCACCCAAAAAGCAGCCAATGGTCGCATAGGCAGCGGCATCGGGAGCAAGACCACCAGCGTGTAGGTAGCTCTTGGCCTCTGGTAACATGCTATATAGAGCAGAGAACAGCTACAATGTACGCATCAACAATATTACCATAGAGACCGAAGAACTCAAGGACGTCTCACCATGACCCCGAAGCTTAGACTTAGAGATGAGGAGAGGAAAGCATTGCTGTCCTGTATCCGAAAATTTTGCTTTCCAGGAATGTGCTTTATGATCAGGTCTACACATATTATACTCGAGCCGAATACGCAAGCTAGAGTCCAATTAGAGAAAACTATAGCTCTGTCCCGATATCTTCTTACCTATTCCGCTCACGCACGTCATAATCCATCCTCTTGTATCATTGTCCAGGCCCATTTTCGCCGCGCTTCCCGCGGCTGCCCAGCAATTCTTGGAAGCTAGAAATGAAGGAGGGGGCAAAAGTAAAGAGTCGACTGCTAGGGAATAATGGTGTGGTGAATATAGGTCGGAAAGGTGAAGCTGTGGGAACAACAATTGAAGGAAGAAGTCGAAATACGTAAATGCAACTAATAAATTAAGCTAAGGTACTCATTTAAGGCTGAACATAAGGTACGCTAGCAAGGTCCTCAGCATGACCTTGTCTTCCGAACAAAATATTTATTGGTTCCCATTACATGCAAAGCCCAGGCACGTCGCTCCCTCCATCACGCGAGTCACGCGCCCAGTACACGATGAAAGGGCCTGATGACTGCGTGTATCGTGTATCGGTGTGCTTCATAAGGTCTTAAAGTCCCTTACTTTTTCATTAACTTCCATCATCATAATACCACAATGTCCAAGACGACTCTGGCCATCATCGCAGGCATCTCAGCTGCCACAGGCGCTGCAGCAACAGCAGCTATCCTCTCATTGCGCCCCGAGCGCAAGCTGTCGCCAACAGTACCTTCACATCCTCCAACTTCCAACTCAACCTCAGCGCCAGTGCCCTCTTATCCCCGCCCACTGAAGGACATAGCTCCGCCAGTCAACCCCAATGGCCTCTTTCAATACGGCTTCCCCGGTCCAGCCAACGACCTCCGCCCCACCCTCTCCACAACCTCCGTCTTCGACCGCCGCACCCGCAATCCCGTCTGGGTGGCTGAGCACATTACACCTACTTCGCTCTCTGCCAACAACGCCGACCGCAAGCATTCTTACTTCGTTGAAGATGAGGCCATACCTGCCATTTTCCGCGCCAAGCTTGACGACTACCGTCGCTCGGGCTACGACAGAGGTCATCAGGTGCCAGCTGCGGATGCAAAGTGGAGTCAAGATGCTCTAGACCAGACCTTTCTACTGAGCAACATGTGTCCGCAAGTAGGCGATGGCTTCAATAGGGATTATTGGGCTCACTTGGAGGACTTCTGCCGTAGGCTGACAAACAACTATCCAAGTGTGCGCATCGTGACTGGTCCGCTCTACCTGCCTAAGCGAGATCCTGAAGATGGAAAATGGAAGGTCTCGTACGAGGTTATCGGCAACCCGCCTAATGTTTCGGTCCCAACCCATTTCTACAAGGTCATCTTTGCCGAAGACGGAAAGACAGGCGGAAACGTCAGCCTGGGCGCCTTCGTTTTGCCAAACGCGCCCATTGCGAATGACAAGCCGCTGACCGACTTCGAGGTTCCGGTCGAAGCTGTTGAACGGGCAAGCGGATTGCAGTTTGCTTCGAAGTTGCCCCTGCAAAGAAGGAAGAAATTGTGTCAGGAGGTCCATTGCTCAATCATAGCACGTGAGTATGCTGAAAGACAGAAAAACTTAATGGGACAAGCGCCCGCCAAAAGACTGCTAGGCGAGGATAGATGAGCAGAATTACACTGGTCGCGGCTCTTTGAGTTTCTTTTACAAGAATTTAGCATATATAGCGCGGAAGTTTGGTAAGGGTTTGGGTGTTTCCCTTGCACTTGCTTGAAAAGGATATGTGTCTATACGCGTTTAGATTCTAATGCTTGCGTTTCTCATAAGATTTGGGATTGAGAACGCTGCTTCTACAACTTGCGAGCTGTTTCGGACACCCTGTTCGTCTTAGTGTTGGCGTACCCGATACCCTGTTGTTCGAGTCATCATGCATGAGCTGACCCAAACATGGTTGTCCGAGCATTTTTCTCTGACATGCATATTTCATTGACGCATAGCGGCTGTCGCTCTACAGTCTCAGTCTGCAACATGCAAAATTGAAATTGTATATTAGTATTGGCAGAAATAGCATCCAAGCGGTCGGCTATAATAGATTACCTTGACCCACATTAACCTTTATCTCCATCTCTGGTGCCCGACCCATGCTGCATCTGATCCTATTGCTGAAGATCTATCTGTCCGTTCTATACTATCCCGTCAAACAGAAAAGATCAGTCATCAACAAGATGCCTCGTTACAACGTTCTGTTTCACTTTGTTGCTTTGTTAGGTACCGCCGTACTCGCTATACCAGCCGATTTCAACTCTCCACACGCCATCCACGCACATCAAGACTCCAAAGAAATCAGAAGCTTGACAGGTCCAATACTTGTGGAAAACACCTTGACAGACGTTACCAATCTTACCATCCCTACCATCAGCTTCCCCGAGCTCAACGCCTCTAGTAATGCAGGACCGATCGTCTTATGCCACGTTAATCACCGACCTCCAGCTCCACCAGTATGGCATCATGTCGACATCGTTGAATGCGCACTTCTCATCATGAATTTACTCGCCTCCGATTTTGCCGACCTCCGCGCTTGGCAATGGAGTACTACCTCTCCACTAGTGCTACCATGGACCTGGGGGGTTGCACCCAGTTGCAATATAAAGATCAATGCGGTCAGTCCAGAGTCTTCGGATGTTTTCCCGCGAGTGATGATAGCTCAAAGAGCGGCGCTTATTGTGGAACACTGTAAGGACAATTTGGGTGGAATAATCAGCCTGGGCCCTAAACAACAATTTCAGGTTCAGGTTTTTGGGGTTGCGCCTCGCGCTACCGAATAGCTATTGTATACCATGGTTCCTCTAGTAATGCATTTTGAGAGTTCGCGCTCCTGAACCCGATGGAAGTCCCTTCCCTGCACTCTCTCTGGCAGCACGTGTGTCGTAACGTAAGCGCCGTCACAGGGGCATCGGCCCCGATCCTCCAAAGGCACTTTTCCCACCATCTCATATCCCAAAGTCACCCATATCCCCTCCACCTCCCATCCCCCCACCAGCCGTCTTCTGTATCCGTGCGATGTATTGCCGACTAACTGTGTTCCACGCCGCGATATACTTTTCCATACACGTCGTGAAACATTTTTCCTCTCTGGATGATAATGAGCTGCCGGGCGACGGGATGCACTTTTCGAAGCAGTGGCTGTTCATCTTCTAGAAATAGAAAGTGGTTAGGGTCGCGATTTGGATGGATGTGGGAGAGGGATGGAAAACGTCGGGGGGGGAGGATTTACAGATATGAGCTGGCGTGCGTTACTGATGGCGGCCTGTTGCTGCAATTGTCTCATGATGGCAGCTTTGGGATCGGCATCCATAGTTGTGGTAGTGGGGAAGATGAAAGAGAATCCTATGTCGAGCTAATTGGGATTCTTGGGTTTTGAGGGAGTAGTACCGCAACGAAGTATTAAGATATGGGCGATGCTGCTGCAAGAGCTTGCGAGGTTGACTCCTAAAATTGACTGACTGCGGGCCGACTTTGGCACCGAGCCTCGGATGAACCTTTTGAAACATGGCCTTTATTTTTGCCGCACGCGACTGCGTTCCGAACACATTTGATGTCTCTTTGAAAGTCTGTTCCCTCGTGGACCTGGCATCAGGAACCGTTGTTATTTCTAGCCAAGTGAAAGCGCAATGATACTACTGCCATGGCCGGCTTCGCTACTATGCCTTTTGCTTGGATATGTAGGAGTGAATCCTGCTTTCCAGGCGGATGTGGACAGGGCCGCTGCTAGACAGATACCAGTGAGCTATTGGGATACGTCGGTATACCTCGAGGCAAGTTACTGACCTCTTGTGTATAGCTACGGTCACATAGTCTTTCATCAGTCAGTCCAGACGCCTATTCTAACTGCCCCGGCGCCCTTGGCGATTGTTCACTAGAGCAAGGCTAATGCAGAGGGCCCATGCAGCCGTACCTGGACTCTGACATGCAAAGTCGCTACTTCGAGTTTGGAGAGGATACAATTGTCAGGGCAGATCAGTACGGCTTCTCCTCGTCCATAAGTTTTCAAGGTCTCAGTCTTAGATTTGTGCTTGCAGGTACATCCGACTCACATCCGACCGTCAGGCGCAATCAGGATGGCTCTTCTCCCGAATGCCTATGACTGCAACCAACTGGATGGTGGCTTACCCCTGAGACTCGCAAGCACTATGCCCTTCTAACGATGGTATGCAGATCGAGATAGAGTTCAAGATTCACGGCGCTGGGCATCTACATGGTGATGGAATGGCAGTATGGTTGACAGAGGAGCGGGCAAAGCCAGGAAACGTCTTTGGGCATACAGACAATTTCAATGGTTTAGGCGTCTTCGTCGATACGTACAAGAACTCCAGACCAGGTGTGGTATTTCCCTATGTGATGGCCATGCTGGGGAACAGCTCAGTATCCTATGATGCGGAGCACGATGGTAAAGAGAATGAACTGGCAGGATGCTCGGTATGGCGCCCACGCCGAGATGGCCCGCGAGCTTTTCACTGACACAGAAAACCCAGGCCCGTGGTATCAGAGGCTCCGACCCGGTGCCCAAGAAGATGCGAATGACCTACTACCAAGACACGTCACTCAAAGTCGAGCTCCACTACAAAGCAGAAAACGAATGGACCGAGTGCTTCGAGACCGAGGCCTTCAAACTCCCTCAAACAGTCTACCTCGGATTCAGCGCACATACAGGCGAACTTACTGATAACCACGACATTATTTCCGTCAAGTCTCATAATTTACACATACGGCAAAACCCAGGTTCATCGGGGAGCAGCGATAGAGGATCGCAGGCTAAGGCTAAGCCGTACAACCCTGGCGGGGACAAGGAGCGGGGAAGCTGGAGGTGGTTTCTCTTCAAAATTGTATTATTTGGGATCGTGGTAGGTGGTGGGTACGTTGGTTACACGATGTACAGGGCGTCGAAAAGAGGCTCGAGGTTTTAGAAAAGTACAGATTCCCATAGCATTTGGCACTCTGTTTTCTGAGCCACGCTATTGTCCCTCCACGTTCAATTCTGCGAAAGTCTCTGCATATGGATACCTGGTCGAAGCTTTTCGTTGTTCTTCTGTGCCTTATGTTTGACCCATGCCGTTTTTCTCATAAGAATATAAGCACAATGACCTTCCGTTTCTCTCTCTAACCTAGCCTTTTTTTGTGCTTCTAAAAATTGGTGCCTCCATTTCAATTTCCAGTCGAAGCAGCAAAATTCACTTAAACATTTAAATCTGTAAAGCGCAGATTCCCGGTCACTCGACTGCTGTGCGCGCCTATCTCCCATGTTCAAATTTGAGATGACTCTCTCACATCCATCGAATCTCTCGGTATTCACCCACCATGTGATGCTTTGGGTAATCATGTCAATGAATTTGTGGCTCCTTTGTGAGTGAAGTCTACAACTATGTAACTCTCTAGGAGATGGAGTATACAGAAAGATTTCTTTTCCAGGGTTGAACCAATTCACAATCTCTCAACATGCGGTGTTATTGGAATAGAGCTCATGGATAGGTGAGCTATCTTGAGGTGAATGAAGCTTACGAAGGGGTAAGTCTCTAAGCGGTGGAGTCTCCAACGGGTGAATGTTTGGGAAATGAATTCCGGAAGGAGTTGATTGGCCAAAAAGTGACGCCTACAAATGGATGAAGTACCAACCTGGGTGACTGTTTCGGAGACGAAGCCCGCAACACGGGTGAATCTATAGAGTGATGCTATCTCCATTGCTGTGAATCAGAGGCTGCGCTGCCTATTTAAGGGCCGCTTCCTCCATGAAATCTACACACTTCTAGCAACACATCTTTGCAAACCCTTTGATTATAGCATCTCATAACATACCTTATGCATATGTATAATGTTGCTTAGGCTTTGAAGACTTCCTATCCTGATAAAGGGTATTTTCCGACACCTCAGAACAAACCAATACAGACAGTCTTTGTTCACAGTGGCCCAAGTTATGGACTTCACATTAGATATTGTTAAAGCCTCAGAATGAGCAAGTAAGGTCAGGATTCCGACTCGATCACAGTTTTTGACCCTTGGTTTACTCGCTTAGCCTATGCTAGCGTCACAACGTGTGCGTATTGCAAATTCGTGCACAGCGTGATAGCGCACTTGGAGAGGTCGAAAAAGGCATTCATGAGATAGGTATGATATCTTTCTTAGATTATGCTCAACACTTACTGACTTGTCTTGCAGAAGGGGGTGTGGCAGATTAGGCTATATGCCGAGAGATGCTATGAATTTGAGTTTCTCGGCGACGCACCCAGTCTTACAGAATTTTCGTGACATAACATTGAGCAATTACTTCTCACCTTCAAGTATGCTCTAGAAAAGCAGCAGAAGTGAACCTAGTTAGAGCATCATTTAGTCCTCAAGCACACCAGGACTCAAACCATTGCTACACTTTTTGCTTCATCGGAGCCACAGCTGGGAGGCACTCCAAGAAAGCCTGCCATTCCTTTCCAAGAATCAGAAGCCACGCTGAAGGTGTCCATTCCATTTTATCATCTTTCCCAATCTCTCCTGCAGTCCGTCGACAAAGCGAGCGAAAACCTGAACACGCTACGCAATGAGAAGACTCACACAGCTCCGCGACCATGGCTCACTGTCAACATCCGACGTTCATTGAGATACCGTGGTACAGAAAGCAGCGAGAGCGCACCTTTCACAGGAACCAACGTGACGCTCAAGGCAGCTGGGTGGCGTCAACCACTTCGTATGCCCAGATCAATGAGTTGACGAGGTAAGCATACAGTCTTTGACATTCCAACTCTCTCTGGTGTCGTAGCTGATGGGAAAGTGAGATAGTTACAAACCGATATCCCACCTCGGACCGAGCTCTTCAAAGAGGCATCAGAGACGACTCAGCAAAACGCCCGGAACTTGCGGAAGGAATGGAACTCTCGCAGTCTTCCGTAAGAGTGGACAGGAGCACTTGAATGGGTTCAGCATGCGACGCATGTGCAGTCTTTGAAAACGCTATTTGCATCGAATCCGCCAGTGAGTCCGAGATGATCAAGTATGTCGTGTCGACAAGTCACAATGAGAAACTTAAGTGAGAGAAGTAACAGTGTGGCACAGGGACGCGGCCAGGCGTCAAATTTGATGGCAAAGAGATTCCGGGGAAACTCGATAATCCGTCGACCATCTACACCTTTTCACGCTTTTACCGACGAAATGGTTCCCCATGCGCATCAATCAATGGTCTGAGTTACAGCTCGTGATACCACAGCTCGGATTCTCCAGCGTCTTGACCCACTACCAGTACCCAAGCCAACCTGATTCTCTCAGCGCCAAAAGTGGAGTGAAGCCAAAAGCATTATCTCTTCATCGTTTTTCCCAGGGAAAAAAATCGAGGATAGCATCATCTGGCACAAAATTGAACCGTTATTTCTTCTTGGATCGTTTCGCAAGCAACGAAACTTGCGCCAATCTCGTTATGTTCAGGCATTCGCCAGGAACACCACGGTCACGGGGAACAGTGATCCATTCACTACTTGAAAAGAGACATCTGCCATTGCAGTCTTCTTTTATATATACAAACACATCTGACAATTGCCCTGCGGATAAGGAAGGCTTCATACACTTTCCGGGGGGGGTTGCCGAAGCAAGAAGAAGCTCGAAGATCTTCAGGCAGAACTCAATGTACTGGAGGACAGCCGCGATACTTGGAAGGAGAGTCGTGAAGCGTTAGAAGGGCAGATCCATGTGGAAGCCGTCAGAACCCTCCATGATCAGATTGTGAGCCATCGCATGCATCCACATCTTTTCATAGAAGTTTTGCCATCATCAAATCTCCACCATTTACCTCTTGTACATTTCAACATTCTTCACACCGCCTGTGTGATTAGCTTCTTCGAAGTAGCTTTCGCTCGCTCCAGGCACACATTCGTTCGCAAACGTCGAGACATTATCCCAGAATAGGCGGCGAGACTTGCGTGGGCTTTTTAAGCCTGGTCCCGCTGGCGTCTCGCGACCTGGGATATAGCACGTGGCTTGAGATTGAGAGTTTCGCTAGAACTCCCCACGTCACGCCAAATGAAGACAGCTCCACTGGCCGCACGCGTTCTCGCGATGGGGATGTTGGACATGAGTCTTTCGATGAGGACCTTGGAGATGAAGTTTCCGGGGTGGGACGCTGAAATTCTGCTTGTATATCAGTCAACGTTAGTTTTGAGGGCTATTCAAACACGGGAATTTAGGAAAGTTCCAAGAAGTCCAAAGACGAGCGCAAAGGGACCAAGATGGAATACGCGGGCTTTCAGACCTCTCACGGGAACCTGGACAATGTGATTGATACCGAACAGATTGCCATACTCGGCTGGACTTTCCTACTGTTAGCCCAGAAAAGTTGCCACATGGACAGATTGGGATCGATATCCGCTTTTTTAAACCACAACGTTCGCCTCACTGTCAAACGGCCCGAGCTTGGACAAGTTCTTCTTCGACACCTCCCACCCAGCCCACTCAATACCATAGCCGCCAAGCAGACGATGTCCCCGATGAGGATATAACTCTGGTCGAAGACGAAGCTGAGAGTTCTAGTGCACGACGAACGGGCGTGGCCCGCCCTCGTGAAAGCGATTCATGGGACGCTGTCCTGAGAGGGACTCCGAGAGGTGAATCTGGATGCTGGCATCATCCATCATCCAAGGTCCAACATACACCGAGATCCGCCTTTGTTCTTACACCAGCAGTCATGTATTCAAAATCCCCCTTAACCCTACGAACGTAAAGTCCTTCCCTAACCCACTCCTATCATCTTGCACCTCGTTCCTGCTACCTCCAAGCACTGCCAGCAGTGTAACAGATTGCTCTCTCTCGTTTCATCAAGCTTATTCTCACCTCAGTATCTGCTAGCAGTAATTCTCACCTTCAAAACTATGGCCGCTTTCACTCCTATCAACGGTCCTGGCTCAACCTTCGCGAGGCAGCTCGCCGAAGGTGAGCAAAATCTGGATGTCTTTGCAGTCTTTGGACTGCAAGCAGATGGGCCGCCGCTGGACCATCGAGCACTGCGATCTCACTTTCGCAAGACCTTGATACCTCACTGCTTCGAACGCCAGACTGCTAGCAGCGCAGCCACCCAGGGACCGAACGGGCCGACATGACAACAGGCGAACATTATATATCTATCAGCAAGAAAGCTTAATTCGGTTGCCGCGGGGAACACCAACGGACGAGCGTGGCCGCCCTCGTGGAAGCGATTCATGGGGCGCTGTCCCGAGACTCCAGAAGCTGAATCTGGATGCTGGCAACCGTCCACCATCTTAGATCCAATCAATATACACCGTGATCCGCTTCTGTTCTTACATCAGCAGCCAGTCAGATCCCTCAGCCCCGCGAACGCAATGTCCCTAATGGATGCGTTTGTATAAACACGTGTCTATCTATCAGCAAGAAAAGCTTACTTCCCGAGGGAAGCTAGATATATAGATACGAACCAAATCATAATATGGCTATTCAGCACGCGCGTGAGAGGAGATGTTTGGGGTGGCTATGTTCGGAGTTAGGGATCAATATAAGTAAGAGCAGAGGGACAAAGAGCATCGATGTTTCACAAACGACGTGCACCTCAATACGGGAAAAAATAGAGAAGCGGACTTCTATTCTAGAGTAGATAGATGGAGCCAAGCAGCCGTTAATAGCCATTCATTCCAAATCCCCCCTCCCTCAACCCTGCGACCGCGCAAAGTCCCTGCCTAAGGTACCTACCCAATGGATGCGTTTGTTATAACCACGTGGTCTATCTATCTATCTATCTATCTATCTGTCTATCTATCTATCAGTTGGCAAGAAAGAATGGAAAGCTTAGTTCTCGACGGAAGCTAGATAGATACAAACCAAAATCACATAGCTTTTCAGCACGCGGAGATGTTGATGTGGTTGTGTTGCGGAGTAGGAGTGGTGGGGGAAGGGGGGGGGGGGGCAATATAAGAGGAGAAGGAGAGGGACAAAGAGCATGGATTTTGCGTGCGTGTCTGTTGATATACGGATTCTTGGGTTTAAAAGAAAGGAGAGCGTCAAAGTACTTGCGGAAGCATTACTAGCAAGACGAGAGATTTACAGATTGCAGAACTCCTTTCTATCCTCATTTTTGGAGTAAGATTGATGCATTTGGTGGTGTATAGCAGGTACTCGTATATAGCACTCCTGAAGTAGGGGCGCGAGTAAGAGTAGGAAATGACGCTCTATGCCTCACTGCAGGCTCCTTCTTCGTATTCCTGTCGCGTCAGACCAAACCAAAATCTATCCAAAAAAAACAAAAAAAAAAAAAGAAGGAAAATACGTCCCGAACATCCCTTAAGGGCCGTCAACGTGAGCCCACGGCTTGTGAAAGGGCCACTCTCAACATATTGAGATGTGGTTCTGTGTTATTCTCGAAATAACCGCCGAGGGAAATCGTGCACGCCTAGGAGACGAGGAGTCACCAGGATACAGAAAGATTCAAGTTTCGCATCGCCAACCCTCATTGACATCTTCATGTCTCTAAGCACCATCTGTTTAGAGAATGAGAGCAAGAAAGCGGTGGAATAAGGATGTCAGTATCAAAGACAAGAACGGATTCAATATGCTTTGCTTGAGGCTGGGGAAGGAAGCCGTCACTTGGGCAGCACATACGCTGAAGATGATAAGGATGAAGTGCTGATGATGGGATCTACAAGGCAACACTATGGAACTTAACATGACAGCAGCTCAAAATGTTCCATCTCACCGTGTCCAAGACGACAAGGCCTTCCATCTGGGTCGTGCAGAACACCTTACCACAGCTCATCCGCCAGAGCCAAGAGTTTGTCCGTAGAACCCGAATGACGACGCACCGGCTAGTGGCTCCCTTGGGTATGAACACCCATTCTCTCTCACTCACCGAAACTCAGCCACGATTTTTAACTCAACCCTGGCTCCCTCGTTCGCCATCCCCGAAACCTGTTCACACGTGCTGACAGGATACAGCTCGTCAAAATGGTCCCCCCCACACTGCGTCAACTTTACCAAACTCTTTCGTATCAATGATGTGTATTTTACGGCAGATGGCTGCGTCGAGACACAGACCTACCCCGTCAGGCACAGCTTTAACGCTGAGAATCCCCCGCTCGGTTTGGGCTTCGTTATCCCCAGAGATCCTTTGGCCGGTAGCGGGATCATCACCCATCTGGCCGGCGAGGTAGAGCATGTTGTCGGAGCGAAATGCGTGGCTGTATTCGCCGTTGGGGTTGGGGCATTGATGGTGCGGACTGCTTGGCGGGAGGAGAGTATGTTGGATTTGCGTTCTGAGAATGTGGTAGGATATGTTTGAAGCGATGAAGCGACGGTTGCAATCAGCAGTCAGAGGAGAACTTGGTTCGAGGTAGAACAAGGCGGATGGCAATGGTAGTCGTCCGAAAAAGCATGTTTCCATGCATCGTTAACTGTCTCACGAATACAGCAAAAGCAGCCTCGCCGGTCAAAGATCGAGCATAGGAGCATTAGATAAGTGTAGAATAGAAAATGGGTCTAAAGCCTCAACGTTCTTAGCCGGAGTAAAAACCTTTCATTTGTGAGTGAAGCAAATCATGGTTCATATATCCGAGATTCCTACCGATAGTAATTGCAGAGGCTTACTGCATTCTCGCCCATCGAATATGCCTGCTTCGAATTACACAAGCATTACCAAGCTCAGGCTTTTGAGATGAGGTTTTATTTTAACGAAGTGTTCCAGGATTGGTTTGCCAGGTTGCTCCACTTTGAAGGTTATGATTGTAATACTGGTCGCCGCAACTAGAACATGCGCTTGAGATTCGCACATTCCGTCCTGTTGTATAGAAGATTGTAGGTCCTTGATTTCCTTAACAAGTCCCGAGCTATTAAGTAGAGGAATGCCCGCAACGGAACCATCTGGCCTTGGATCTTGGAGTTCAGTTAGGAGTAGACGCATTCCTTGGATTCGTTGACTGTCCGTTGAGGTTCGAAAGCGTCCAGGCACAGCTTCGACGGCACTATTTGGTCCAAGCCCAAGAGGAGAACTCAGGAGTCGGCTTCTTGTGATGCTTGCCGTCGTATAAGAGGTAGCAAGTGTATGCCGTTTTGTATCACGTATTCCCAACCTCATATTCCTCGAAGCTAAAGCTCCATATCTTCTCTGCCACACTGCGACCGTATTTCGCCGCTGATCCACGATCGTCACCTTTTGAGCTTGATGCTCCCACGTGTTGCAGCAGGCTTGGAACTGTCACCCATCTGACTAGATTCGCTTCGTTGGCCCATGCCTCAACAATTTGATCCACATACCCTTCTCTGACCTGGGATAATCGGTTAATTACCTTTGACGCCATGCTCCGAGGATATACCAATCCTTGAGCGCAGCATCCAAAGTTCGGCATTCGATATACTCCTGGGGGCGGTGGATGCATTGAGAGTCGTCCGGCCATGAAGTAGAGCGAGATGCATGCCGGAGCGCAGACCAGGCACATGACTGCAATGACACCGTTTGTAATAGTCTTCTCGAATAAGAATTGTCTTATCAGTAGTAAAGCCATACCCGTCATTCCCGTAACGGCAATTGATGCCGCAAGGTATGCTCGCCATTCTTCAGTGTTCCACCCCAAAAATTCTTCTGTATAGAACAGGCGTAAATACAGCCAGTCCATCTCTTCGGTGGTCGGATGTTGCGCGTCAGCCTTTTGGAGAGCATCCATGGTCCGTGAAAACCACCCTTCCACCGCCAGTGTGTCATCCTCGATCATAGCAATCCACCGTGTTCCGGCGTCGACGCATTTTTGAAGAACATAGGTGTAATCGAAGACTGCTTTCTTCGTGTAGTCCTTATTCGTCTCCCAGTCCCTTAAATTTTGAAGCCGCGCCTGGCTGACGTCGTAGAGCAATGTTTTGTCCGCGACGTTGGTAAGCCATGGCTCACCATAGACAGGGTGCGTGTCAGGATCCACGTGTGCGATGAGGACAAGGAGGAAAATCTGCTCCCTCTCGTTTGCTTCGAGGCCGTCAATCAATGAGCCAATCGTTCTTCGCACATATTGATCTTGCTCTCGCGCAACAGTTGCTATACCGATGCACATCTGGGGGTCTTGTGGCGTGGTTTGGACATACGTCGTGAGGTTGGCATCTCGGACTAAGTTGTCAGCGTCGTTTTGGCGCTCAGCGGAGTACCTTGGCTCATAGCCTCGAGCAGGATCGAAGAAGGCCGACGTGGGATCTCGATAGTAGGCCTGGCTGCAGTAGCGGATCAATGCAAGGTAGACGAGTAAGAAAGCAAGAAAAGCCGAGGTCCCTGGCCTACTCCGGAGCCAACGTAAGACTCCTCCGGGCCTCATTACATGCCTCCGCTTGCCTGAACGCTGTACACAATATATATGTACAGTAGCGAAAGTGTTGAGGGATTCAACAGTCCGCAACGGCAGAGCGCAGGTGAGTTCCGGGTGAGTAAAGTGAAACATACAGTTTGGGCGGTTATGCTGACTTGTATTCCGCAACTCTACTATTTTTTTCACATGGCTTCATATTCTGAAATTGCGTTATGTTCTGCATCTATATGGTGCCAGTCATATCCCAAAAGTCGCCACAGCCCCCAACTGCGTATCTGTAAAACTCAAGAGTTGCTATGGACGCGGAGCATAGTCGGGTGCTTTGCGAGGCTCTAGAAAGAGGTCGCTCACTTTCCCGGTTTTTTTGCGGCCAATTAGCTTGGAAGTACCTTTAGAGCTTTGTCTTATCCTTTACACAAAAGAAAGCTAGCCATTGGGTTGCCTGCCTCAGAAAAGGGTGGGACGGCCCTGGGATATGGAAAAGCGCTGTATAAATTGAGCCCCGAAAACATGTCGACCTTGCTACAGCTTCGCCCCAAGTTCGTAGAAGGGTTCGCCTTATTCCTTCATTGCTACTTAGGCGGCATGATTGAGACGACTATCACGAATTTCGTAACTCCGCAGGCTCCCGCATATGCTGGGGTCACTAAGATCTTCCCCCTGACTTTGTTCATCATGGGATTTGCACCTGGCTCAGGAGATCAGTTTCAGTAGTCTGGGTTTCTTAGTATATGTTGCATCAATCCAATCATCACGTTCTCAACAACGACCGTGGGTCTGACGGGCTTCTCATGCGGTATTCCCGCTATTTCATCGGAGTCATTGGAAAGAACGCTCACTGACTTTCTCGGCCGTACTGTACATAAGCGGTCAACTTCTGAGAGGGGGACTAGCTAGTAGCGTCCTTCGTGGTGGGTTTGGCGCAGAGCGCTCAATCGATTCAGTAACGTCCAAGCTCTCGGCACCTCGACTCTGATGTTCGCTGTAGATTTACGGCGGCTGCTTTCAAGGCCTTGGAACCGGTACTGTAGGACAGGTACTTTTGATTGAGACGGTATCCTCCTATGCTCCGCTGTAAGTTTCTCCCAATAACGGCAGGTAACTTTCTGCTCAATGTATTCGCGTGAATTGCTCTCGCTTTTGGAGTAATCCTCGACCCTCGTCAGTAAGAATCATTCGGATCCCTAGGCGGGCCCTTTGCGGCAGGGTGTTCGCTGAGATTAGTGAGCTTTACGACCGCTGGATCGGTGTCGGGGTACACTGGAGCAACGATGAATGCAACATGATGCTTTACTTTTGCCATAACGAGAAATGGCTTCTCAGTTAGGAGTTGGGAGAGATTGCGTTCCGAGAAAGTGCTGACCGCAAGTGTGTGATAGACCAATGGGTATGGTGGGTCGGCCCTTCCTGCGGATCATGGCTTCAGGGCATTTCCTATTTCGTCGGTCCTCCCCATCATAGCAGTACTAGATCGCCACGACATTAAGAGATAGGGGGTCTTCTTTTGTTGACCGCTATTCATGAAACAA
Source organism: Xanthoparmelia taractica (assembly GCA_033085395.1). NCBI lineage: Eukaryota > Fungi > Ascomycota > Lecanoromycetes > Lecanorales > Parmeliaceae > Xanthoparmelia > Xanthoparmelia taractica. Next base: position 27,132 of record JANQBS010000214.1, read on the forward strand.
TCTGATCTTGGTCCTTGACGATAGATCTTTCCGGGTTGATTCGCTATCATGATATCAAAGCAATAGTCAAAGCAATAAGTAGTCTCGCATGAGATACTTTTTCTCCAAGCTCGTCTGGCTTTGGTTGGCCTCAAGGCACTCAAGAATGAATTCAATCTTGCATGATCTACCACCAGGCCAGGAAGAGTGCACACGTTTGCAGAAGAAGCGAGCATTCAGAGGTTGTTGCTTTGGAAAAGAGAAGGAAGAGTTGCAGATGCAGATACCCTGATTAGCCTGTAGAGTTCCCCGAAGAAGTAGAGGTGTCCAACCAAATCTTGAATCTTGGCGGGCCAACATCTGCAACCCAATCGATTCCGCACAAGCTACAATTCATTCATCTTTTCACCGCTCATACAACATATATTTCTTTCAACAATTCATAACTTCCTCATCTTCAATATCTCCCTCTCTAAAACCTCTTCACCTCGTAGAACAACAATTGACCTCGCAGAAACCCAGTAAGAGACGCTCTTGTCGAACCCCGCCATAGCTAAGAGAACAACAGCACCTACAAACAATAGCCCCATACTCACCTGATACCGCCGCCATCATGCCCAAGGTATAGTCTCGCCCCCATTGTTTTGTTCCTGAAACTCAATTGACTGTTATACCCCTCCAGATCACCGAAATCCTCTTCGACTGTGACAACACTCTCGTCCTTTCAGAAGAGCTTGCCTTCGAAGCTTGTGCCGATCTCGCCAACGAGATCCTCGCCAAATACGACATCCCAGACCGCTACACCGGCCCCGAGCTCCTCAATGACTTCGTCGGCCAGAACTTCCGCGGCATGGTCGTCAACCTCCAGAAAAAATTCGACTTTTCCATCCCCGGCCCGGAGATGGAAAAATACGTGTCCATGGAGGAGGACAGAGTGATTGCCAAATTGAAGAGGGATGCCAAACCCTGTGTGGGCTGCACCGAGCAGCTCGAGAAGCTGTACAAAGAGAAGAAGTATGGCCTCGCTGTGGTCAGCTCCAGTGCGCTACGCCGTGTCCAGGCCAGCATCGAAAAAGTCGACCAGGCCAAGTACTTCCCCAAAGACCACATCTTCAGCGCAGCCACTTCTCTCCCGACGCCAACCACCAAGCCTGACCCAGCTATCTACCTCCACGCTTGCAAGGTTATCGGAAAGGAGCCTGGAGAGTGCGTTGCTGTTGAGGACAGCAAGAGCGGGACACTGAGTGCCGTCCGCGCCGGGATTCCCGTCATTGGCTACGTTGGGAGCTACAGCGGCAGCGAGAAGCAGAAGGAGATGACCGAGACCCTCAAGGGATTGGGCGTTGGGATTGTGATGCAGCATTGGGACGAGTTCCCCGAGTGCTTGAAGGCGATTGAGGATATGTAAGCCTCTCCCTCACAAGGCAATGCGTCCGATTCAGTATGAGGGAAGCTTTCAGGGCTGTTACACGACGATGATGAGCATTCGATATTACTAAGCACAATGGCCAAGGTTGATGGCCAGAAGCGACCTAGACTTTGATAGACAAAAAGACTTTGGCTCCGCCACCCAACGTGCTCATGTCCTTCCTTCTCTCCTCCACCCAGGCGCCATAAAGCATTGAGCTCTCCAACGCACAGGCAAAGCCACCATTTTCCTTTCATCACGCCACACATCCCAAACCCCGAAACCCCAATTTTCCAATTCACGTCGCATCACCTACCGCAAAACCCCCCCCCCCCCATCCCCCTTTAACCCCCTCCTTTCTTCTCAAAGCACCAACGAACCTCCCCTTTCCACCCCCCTTTTCCACCCCTCTTTTCCATCTCCCCTCCCCTTCCCTCCTCCTCCCCCTCCCTAAACCCCGCACCTCCTCCCTCTCCTCCCCCTCCCTAAACACCCCCAAGCCCCAAATCCAAGTCCAAACCCCAATTCCCAAACCCCAAACCCCAACCTCTCCCCCCATCTCCAATCCAATCCCAATCTCCAAACCCCATCCCCACCCCAAAACCCCCAACCCGCACACACATCTCTGTCGTTCCGTATCATGAAAATCCGACCACGCCATGCGCGGTCCTCTCTGCTGCTTATAAACATTTTCTATAACCCCGTAGTAAGGCCTTTTGTGAAATGAGAGGTGGGAGGTTGGAGGTAGGGGGGATGGGGATGAGGGATGAGAGTGGGGAGGGAGAGGGGTCCTAAAGGATTTTGGAACCATAAGGCGGGGCGTGTTGGTACGAGGGTCGGTTTTTGAGAGATGATACGGAACGTGATGCGTGACGAAGGAGATGCTGGTGTTGACGCTGAGGAGGTGGTGATGATGAAGTAGGTGGGAGGGGAGGGGAGGGGAGGGGAGCGGTGGGGCCACGAGTGTGCTGTTTGCTGTCGATAGCAAAAGGAATCCAGCAGTGAGGCAGGACGAAATAAGTAAGTAAGTAGACCAGGATCCCGCCCTAGGGGAGACTTTTAGAATACATAAACTGTACCCGACAGTTGGCAATAAACCCACCCACCTTCTCAGCAGCACTTCTGGTAATCTCGAGCTCTTTGTTGAATAATGGCCTTTCCGTGCAAGAAGCTCATCCTTCCAACCACTTCTGCAATGGCTAGCCACATCAACAACGGTGTTCTGGTCATGGAAGCGGTAGGGAGATATCATTCAACGTAACTTTACAAGACTCTTTTCATAATGAAGTAGGCGTCTGTGTTTTGCAAACACCCTCAGCTTCCCGGAGAACGGCCCTCCACGCGGGAATGAGTCGAAAAAGTGCTCAGCCTCGATACTGTTGAATCTGCGTTGTTGTTGTTGATTTTCTCCTCTATTTCAAGTATATATATTTGTGCCGAGGCGAGGGTTATAAGTATGCTTTATCCGTAGAAACTCCAACAAATGGTGACATCGCGCCGCAACGTGTGTTGGTATGATTACATGTAGATGACACTCGCTGGCAGAATGCTTTGTTTGCACGAACATAGGAGAATAAGCGGGCGTAAATGCTGGTCTCATCAGATACTCGTCCGCTTCGCTCGTGTCTGCTGCAAAGTTGGTGGCGGATGTTACTCGTACCAATGCTCGGCTTAACACACCGGTTTGCTCGTCTGGCACAATCCTTTCCCGAGGATTTGTGTATCGCACAGCCACATATGTTATCAAAGAGTGCAACGGTCGGTCTGTCGAAAGGGAAAGTCCCCCCCCCCCCCCCGGCATACTCCATGTTCGCAATGTGGTGGTCCTCCCAGTCCGCGATGACGCTGGGGCCCAGTTTTATGCGCGTTCGCTCGTCGGTGAGGTACAGTGCCCAATGGAAGTGCCATCCATGGTCGGTCTCCCAATCCTCGTAAGCGTCAATAGAGCCTTGAGGCGCATCAAGGCAAGTTAGCTTAGCCCAGACATGCTGAGGGTCAATGTAAGTACATTCTGAGGGGCACTGTACTGTCCACACGCGCAACCATCTCATGGACCAACGTTTGCAATATTAGCTTTCTTGGTTCGTCTGGGTGAAAACAAATCCCGCGTCGGTTGAGGCGAATATAACAGATGTTGTTGTGCCGTCGAATGCTGTGGCTCCAATGACGCTGGCAAGATTCGGGTGGGGAAGGTCCAAGGACTGTGTTTGAGACTCTTCTTCCCAGGAAGTTCAGACCCTATACCGTAGAAGGTCATTCAAAAGGCTTCATCTATGTCGGGTAAGATCTTTATAAGGATGTCTGGTGCCCCGGTCAGGATTGTAGATCACCCGTCTCATGCGCCTAAGAGCATTCCTAGCCTTCTCATTTGGCCATTGATTGACGAGGAAGTCTGTCAGTCGCCTTGTGGCTGCGGCTTTGTACATCTGAGGTGTCAATATAGAAGAAGAGATCGTGTAAGCAAGCATATTGCTTGCTGTGAGACCGTAGTATCGAGTGCCAGCTCTTTTTGTGATAGGTCGATAGGTATCGAGGAACAATTAATCCCGATCCGCCTGATCAGAATGTGCCGCCACGATGTTCATGGGAAAGATGATTAAGGTGAGATGCAGAAGCTGTGGTCTAAGGAATTTTTGAGAAGTAAAAAGGACGACATCATATTTCTTACACAATTAACTTAGATTCGCTCATCCAACTACTAGTACTTACCTCTCCTCTAGAAAGCGCGACTTTCAACGTGGTAGCGAGGCCAAACTTCGCCTTCCTCAATAGCTTGGAGTCCAAGTAGCGCCTTTGCTCTTCTGTCCACAGCATGGATCCTCGTCCCAAACTCCGCATGGTGACCCTCATTTGGATTCATCTCATGGTTTCTGACCCGTACAAGTTCGAAGGCATGTTATCTCTTGTCAGTCGACACAACTACCGGACGAATCGAATGCCTTGTCTGCACGTCTAGTGTATTGTACTCACACACATCTCGTGCAGAACAGTACTGAACATGCTCTTGAAGGGATCCGAGTCCAATAGGATAGCTTCGGCACTCAAATTGATCAGAGCGTGTTTGGTACGCGAGCAATCCGTGGTGTGACCTTGTTCTTCGTCACCGAAACCTTCCCTACCTTTCCAGGAAACACGGACATAGCCTCTTAGTGCGCCTCCAAAGAAAACAGTATCCAGATCCAAGAAGGACTTGATGACCAGATCCGGACCCCACGAATATTGGGCAGCGTCATGTACAGCGTCGAAGAGGCGGCGGATAGCTTCTCGCTCATATGACGGGGGCCGTCGTCTGAGATCATTTTGTTGAACGATCTCCATTGTCGCCTGCCTCTGACTCACCCATGGACCTCTGTTATGACTGGGGTGGTGGCGGATAACGTCAAGGTCCCTTTGCCGACAAGGGTATGGCGTTCCATGACGAGCATCGACGGGGTAGAAGGCCTCCTCGAGCAGACGCTGTTGAGGTCTGACCGGCATTATTTTTATAGTCAATCCTGTGTACTCTATGATTGAAAGGAGTGCTCCTGGGTTTGTGAAGGGACATGTGGAGAAAGATGCACAAACTTAGGAAGACTCAAGCATAGTAAAGAGGCGGCTCAAAGGACAGCGAGAAAGTAAACGACGTCCGAATTGTACCATCTGGCTTGAATGTTCTTTGATTCGTGCCGGCGAAGCAATTCAACGCTCATCTAGGTGAAGCAGTGAGGGTGTGGAGGAATGGAAAGGGCAAAACACAGGAAGAATCAAAGTGAAAAGGAATCGAGCAAGTACGGAAAAAGAAAGAGTGTAATATAGGAGCGTTATGTGAGGACCCCATGGCTTAACACTTTACGATAACAGATGTATATTCCTACGCGCCACCTAGGTACTAACCTCTTTCTCACAGGAAATTGGCCTAGGCAAGCCGGCTCAAGCATACCACATAATTGGCTGGACAGTTTGCAGCGGCACGCTCGTTGAGACGTACCATATGATTGGCCCAACTTCGCCGACGTTTGAGTCATTGGACTCAGCGAGGCTTACCATACTATTGGACTTGACTTGGCTGGCTGAAGTGAGACCTGCAAGTCGTCGTGGGCCTTCCCTACTCTCGAAGCTGGGATCGTCTCTGCGCTCAAGATTAAGATCGTGACGCTGAGTTTGCTATAGTAAGATAGATTGGATTCAACCTGAGTCGCTGCTCAATGAGCATTTTGGTGGTAAGGTTAGGCATAGATCGAGATAATCCCTGGTGGCCGCCAGACTGACGGTTCAAGGGATAGAAATACCTTTCAATACCGCTAAGACTAGTGTAGCTGCCGAAGGTAAAATAGATTGTAAGATATAACCGTTTGCACTTTAGACTCGTTGCCCTGATTGATGTAGGTATGCATGGTATGGAATCAGCTGCTAGAGCAGTATCAATTCTATGAAAGCCTTTGAAGGGCAATGAGATGTCCGGCAAGCCATGACTTGTTTTTCACTTTGTTCTCGTAGGGCCGTATAATCATATGTCCAATATCCCAAACAGCCTTACACGCGAGTCTTTAGCTGTACACATCGCGGTTAGTACGATTAGCGCGCCAGTGTAAGCATGACAACGTAAGCCACAGTAGTCCAATTGATATTGCTTGCACAACCAAACCAGGCCTCACAGGCGCAGCCTGCATCCAGGCACTCCGCCGCCGCCTTCAATGGCCCACCCTTCCTCCTCCCAGGCCTTTTCCACCCTCACACACCGCAATCCCTGGGAGCCCCAAACCGACTACTCAAACGGCCACCCCCGAGACGCCAACAGCACCCACACACCCACCGACTCCTCCCCTTCTTCCCCCTCAACCCCCTCCTCCCTCAACAACCCCACCAACAACCCCCACCACCCCGACCCCGACGAATCCCCCGCCGCAATCTCCCTCCGCGCCTTCCTCCTCGGCGCCACCCTCTCCGCCTCCCTCCTAACAACAATCCGGCTCTCCCCCCGCAACCCCCTCTGGCGCCTCCCCCTCTTCCTCTCCCTCCTCTCCCTCTTCCACTACCTAGAATACCAAACCACCGCCCTCGCGAACCCCTCCTCCGCAACAATCTCCTCCTTCCTCCTCTCCTCCAACGGAAAAGCCTACAACATCGCGCACGGGCTAGCCTTCCTCGAGACCTTCCTCCACCACTACTGCTTCCCACACGGCTACTACCACTACTACTACCACTACTACACAAACGCCGTATTCCTTCCGCCAGCCGTACACAGCGCATGGCTCGTCCTGGGCGCGTTGATGGTAGTTGTAGGGCAGGTGGTCCGGACGACGGCGATGTTATGTGCGGGCTCGAATTTCAATCATTTGGTGCAGAGTCGGAAGAAGGAAGGACACGTGCTTGTGACCGGGGGGGTTTACAGGTATCTGCGGCATCCGAGCTACTTTGGTTTTTTCTGGTGGGGGTTGGGGACGCAGGTGGTGATGGGGAATGCGGTTTGTTTGGTCGGGTATGCGGTGGTGCTGTGGAGGTTCTTCAGAAGGAGAATCGAGAGTAGGTTCTTCTTTCCATTCTTTGCGCTCATGGAAGGACGTTGGCTGATTTTGTGTGTAGAAGAGGAAACTCTGCTCATCGGCTTCTTCGGCATGGATTACGTACGGTATAGGGACAGGACGAGGGTTGGGATACCTTTTATACCGTGAACAGCGGTAGACCACGATATTCCAATACGCAGCTCCGCGGCAACAGCAGGCAGGGTACGTGGCAGTCATGTTTCCAGCACTGCAGCAGGAACATTCAACGCATCTGGGACACAGCATCAGGTTGGTTTACAGCGAGAGCATTTACAGCATAGCGGTCATTGCATATATCGGAATGGATCTTCGAGCATTGAGGCGCTATCCCTGGAATGGGAGAGCATAGATGATAGATACCCCTGTATTGATAATAATCGAAACCTAATTCGAACAAATACTATCACAAGAAAACTACCCTTGCATCAACAGCAAGGCAACCACCAATGCAGAACCCATCGCGCATCACTCATCCTTTTCCCAACACTGAAGACAAAACAAAGCACGTACAATAAGCCCCCCTGGAAACCCTTTCACAAAAAACAACACTTGGACAGAAACTTATGTCCATTCCCATCCGAGCTCTCACCATCACTATCCCTGGATCGAGGAGCCGCGACAAAAACAGGCTCGCCATTACCATTCGTCGTCGCACCAACAGGACCCGCATCCGTATTGAGCACGATCCTAGGAATCGGAACCCCACCCTGGGTTTCACGGACGGGACCACCGGCGGCGTGTGTAGCCCTGCTGTTACCTTCGCCACCCTTGAGCTTCGCAAGCGTCTCTTGAAAGAGTTTGACACCTCCACTATGGTCTGTGATTTCCGACCCGTAGTCCGTGCTGAATTGCCCCGACGGCGCATCGTCCCCCTCAGCCGGTGTCGCTTCTGCTGTGGTTCCAACGGGCTTCTTGAGGATGGATTTCGGCGCAATGTCCTTCCTATGAGCGGGACTGCACACGGCAGCTACAGGCTCCCTGCGCGCTCTACCGGTGAATATCTGGTGGTGTTCATCGTCAAGCGGGCTTCCTTCATCGTCCGCATCCTCTTTACTCTCACCGTGCCGCGGTTCAGTCGTAGCTTCCTCGTCCTGCTCTGCTTTAGCTTGCACCAGGCTCGAGGAGGTGGGAATGCTCACTGTACGCTGCTCATCCTCGGATGCACTTGATTCCGTCTCGTGGCCCTCCATTGAGTCAGACTTCTGCGGCTGTTTTGCCTGGGGTCCGCTGGCGTCTTCATGAACTTGTGGAGGATTCGGTGTATTTTCAGCAGTCACTGGATCCGGTGCCTTCGGACCTGATGCCTTCGGAATGGATACCTTTGGATTTGACACCCGGCCAGCAGACTTCTTTTTAAGCGGGACGTCTTTCTGAGTTGGAATAGTTGTTAATGTGTTTGGTGGTCCGGTTGGCTCTATTGCCCGCTCGGAATTTAATGAATCTAGAAATGTGGGACCGTTCTCGGTTCCTTGGACGAAATGTCTGCCTTTGGTTGATATTACCACTGGCGGTTGGCGGGGTGGCGATTCTTCGTTGCGGCGTGCCTGCGGTGTATGCACCAACAGATCTCGTGTACATCCCTGCAAGTTCGTGGACTCACTCAGTGGTTTCTTTGGCGGTAGTGGGAGTATCGATTTATTCGGATTGAATCTATGGTGGTCACAGGCCTGTTGTCGCTTTTTGCCAGTGTCATCATAGATATCCGTGCAGCCGCAGTCATGCCTTACAAAGCAATTTTTTGTTGGCGTATCATCCTGAGTTGCGTTGGGTCCTGAGCCGGTCTGAGCTGTGTGGTGTGGTGATTCATCCTGGGCTGCGGTGGCTGCTGAGTCGCTTTGGCCACTCGCAGGTGCTGAATCATCTTGAGTTGCCATGGCTGTTGAATGGTCTTGACCAGTAATGGGTCCCGAGACGTCATGAATTGGAGTGGCTGCTGATTCACCTTGACCAGCAAGGGGTTCCGAGTCACCTTGAGCTGTAATGGCCGCTGAGCCACCCTTCCCCTTTTGGACAGATGCGGTGCCGCCAGCCAGACTGGACTCTGGGTCAGCTTGGACTTGGCTGCTTGGTCTGGTGGTCGGAGCCGTGCTGGGTGCTGAGTCGTCTTGAACTTGGCTCGCCGGCCTGGTGCTCGGAGCTGTGCTGGGTGCTGAGTCGGCTTGAGCTTGGCTGGTTGACCTAGCCTTTGGAGCTGTGCTGGATACTGATTGGCCTGGAGCTGGGAGGTGAGAGAAACTCTCAGCTGTGCATGACTGTCAGCATGTCGAGTAAAAGATATTGCAGTGTGTCAATATACTTCTGCCTTTGCCTTTGCCTTCGTACTTGACCTCGCCGTCACTGATGACTGGTTCTAGGTAATCGTTGCCAGGTTCGTAACTCAAGACTAGGGATATATCATCTATCTCTTGGCCATTATCGACTATGGGAGGTGTGACAGCTTTGTCTTCGCCTTCAATCACCAGGGGGGGAACAGCAACCCCAGCTTTATCTTCGTTGACCGTGGGAGACACGGCAACTCCGCCTTCGCCTTCACCTCCGTTGACCGTAGCAGCTGTGTTACTGCTGCTTTTGCCTTGGCTCATGGTTGCAATTGGATAGTGTTGTGGTATTGGACTTCAAGTGACTGTATCTTAAGAATTTGATGTGAACTGTGTATTATACCTAATAGATAGATGGCAGGTGATGTGTTTGTGAAGAGTTTAGAACGGCGTTTGATGCATTTTGTAGGCCAGTGAAATGGCGCCTCGCTCCTGCTTTCTGAAGGGTTCAGAAAAATCTGTGGCCAGGCATCCTTAACCCAGAGCCCGGCTAAGGCAGTAACGTCCCTCACTCGAAGTAGGAACTGCGCTTGGTCTTTCTCGACCTAGAGCATGGCCGCTGTACAGTTTTGTAAGAATATGACGCTATTACCAGTCTTCTGGCAGTGATCCAAGGCTCCTTCGATTTCTTGGGAGAAGTATGACTCCATAAAGACTAGTTTGTCTTGCTTTGGCTCTTCAAAGTTTACTAGCTTCCCCAAGTGCACCGCTCATGAACGGTCCTTCAGCTTGATGATCTCTACCAAAAAAGACCATGTCCCTACCTCCTCTTGTACCCCACCATGCAACACACAATGCAGCACGGTTCACATCCATCTCTCCGTTGCTGAGGATATCCCAGAATCTCTGTCGGCACATGTGTGACTGATTTGCATCTTTGATTATGCTTAGAGAATCCGCAACGACTGGTAGCCAGTCCTCGAGCTGATCGATGGGCAAAAAAGGCAAAGCATCAATGAGAGTGAATACAAGTACTGTATTCTCTGAAAGTGGAGGCTGCCCGAAAACTGTGGGCGTCGGCTTTGCCTCCGAGGGGTTAGGAGCAGGGTCTACACTTTGCTGCACCAGAACCGGCGAACCTGTCTCTAACCGGAAGCGAACAAGCTCAAGAATCGTGGATGGCAGGAGAGGTTGCCTTTCGGACAATGGTGATGGTGCCGAGGAAATTCGTATCAAGGTTTTGACTGCCATGCGAAATTGTCGTGCGGACAGATTCTGTGAAAACACCCTAAAGAGGACATCAAGGTATGGATGTATGTGCTTAGCAAGAAGATCTGAGTTCTTGGGAGCCGAAAGAACGGCAAGCATGACGCTGTGGGCAGATTCAAATATTTCGAGTAGCCGGTGGTCACTACCTACACCTAAGTAGGGAGTAGCTGCACTGACGAGAAGCTCTTCGTTGAATTCAGGACTAAGCACTGTAGCAAAGTGTTCAGTCGTATTAAGGAAATAGAGATCCAGACAGCGATCCAGAGGGTGCTGTGGTATCCTGCCTGCTGATGATGGTCGAATTTCCTGAAGAAAGGCCTCGGCTTGCAGTGGGAATTGAGACAGGATATCGATAGCAGTAAGAAACACGAATGTATATTGTGAAAAGGCGTTAGCTCCAAGTCGCGAGGAGATGAAATATAGATGCCGTAGGATCTGGAGCGTCTGAATCGCCATGAGCGGAGCTGTATCTCGTCAATAAGAGGTAACAGTCTCCTGAACGCTAGGGACTTACCAGCATCAGCGGAAATAAGATTATCTCTAAGCACACGACCTAGAAGAGACCTCAAGACAATGACAACAGCAAACATGGTCGACTTTAAGACGCGCCATAGCAAAGGTATAGTGGTCTTGAGTGACTCCTCGCTTAGATACATCGGCTCCTCCGTGACATCTATCTCTGAGAGCTTATTCTGCCGCCATTGAACACACAATGAACGTGTGAAGGCAGACAGGTCGATAATCATATTTGAAAGCAGGTCGGTATTCCGGACATTCTCTACACTGAATGCGGTAAGACGTGATAGAGATGCTAGCGAAGCAATCAACGGACCAGTAGCCATGCGTTGACATGACACATATGTAGTAGACTTTGGCGACCAGTCAAACTTTATACCTTCTCTCTGTACTACATCCGAATCGATTGTGCTGAGAAAGTAGCCGTACTGAAGCCCCTCCTTAGAGAAGAAGGGTGCGTGGGTTAAGATCGGGAGCAGCAGGTTATTGTTAAGATTCGACTTCTCGCTGTCGCTGAGCACATCGAAGGCATGACTGAGCATCATGCAGATGCTGTTCCCTGCCAGCTCATCGCTCGCTTCCCCTGCTTGTAGAGCCAGATTTCCCGCTGTAACCGTAGCATTTTCCAATTTCCTCCGTAGTGATTTTGATATGCTCTGTTTTCCACGCCTTTCAAAGCCAGTTAGCAGTCCAGCCAGGGCACACAGATGTCTCCATCGCGGCGACCTATCATCAGCCCCCTTCACGACCGCGATCGCCCACTCCTCGCGACCCAATCCTCGTTCTCTAGGGAATGGGCGATTGACTTCTGGCGAATCTTCCGACTGAATGAGATGAATCGCAGCAGAGTTGAAGATGCTGAGGATGCGTATTGTGGTTCGGAGACCATCTGGACGCTGCCAGATTGAAGGCGCGGAGAGTAATTGAGAGGTAAGGAGGGTGACATTTAGTGGGTTGGATAGGAGAGTGAGTAAGGTTGTGGCAGAGCTGAGAAGTCTGTGAATAGTCAGATATGGCGGATCGGGGAAGGTACCAATGGGTATGCTACCTAGAGATATCCTGCTCATCAGATTCGCTTTGGAGGGCACGTAGTAGTGTCGCCAAAGATCTGTCGGTATACATGGCTGAATCTACCCCACGCTCAAGGTTGCTACTTCCCCTTGCCTCCACCCAGGACAAATAGCGCGATGTTTTGGAATTGGTTCGTACAATTGTAGCTCTCGTGCCCTCTATTGCCGAGAGCTAATTTTTGGTTTTACGTTCACATCTGCTACCCGGCGGTCACCATACAGTAACGAGCCCCGCATATGCTCCGCCTCTCGCAGTCAGCGAATAACAACCGCTCAAAGACCCTCCATAACCCTCGGTGCAATCCTAAGGTCCTCTCTCTCTGAATCCCCAGTGTTAACGACCCCTTTTGGTTCTAGCAACATAACTCCAACCTCCTCGCCCGCTTTCGGACACTGCAAGTCCTGTAGTCAGTCTTTCTCTTCTCAAAATCAAGTGAAAAGAATCATGAGATAGTTTACGAATCTTTTTCCATCAGTTGTCCCCTGACTCGCATCAAACTACGTAGTACGAAAGCTGCAAAGCCGGAAGAAGTAACTCACGTGCTCCACACCTCTGGGAACCACAAATACCTCCCCGGGCTTCAGGATGACATCTCGGTCTCGCAGCTGGATATTGAGCGTGCCGTATATGATGAGGAATAGCTCGTCGGTGTCCGGATGTGAGTGCCACACGAATTCGCCCAGCAGCTTGGCGAGCTTGATCTCGTAGTCATTGAGGGTCCCGATCGTGCGTTGGGACCAATGGTCTGAGAAGCGGGTGAGGAGATGCTGGAGATTGAGAGGTTCCATGATCGTGTGGGCTGCGGAGAAAGCTGGCAGAAGGGGAGTCCGGTGGATCAGCTATTGTGGAGCTATGAAAAGTACCTTACCTTAGGAGAGGGCTAGTTTTCTTTTCGTATATTGAGCCATGTAAGCGGTAAAGTATCAGCCAGCCCTCGGTTACCATTCGTATTGCTTACAGCGGCATTGCACTATTTGCTAGAACGGGCGTAGGCCGCAATGTAGGCACGATCTAGCAATTCGTCTGTACCGCTTTAAACGCTTAAAATAACTAAGAACAATTAAGTGGGTTATATCTATCAACATAGCGGTCTATGTTTACAATAGCCATAGACTATGCCCTCACATGAGAACCCTTCTCAGCATCAAAAACGCCAATGCCTTGATGCACCGTGATCATGCCTGGGGTATATTTTATCTAGTCTGTCTCTTCATCAGTGTTCGCCTCGGATGTTTCCGAGTCAGTCAAGACTGTCTGTTTTGACGGCCTCTGTGAGACCTGGACGCCACCTGCGGAACCAAAGAAATCTGCCGTTCTCAGACCTCGGACTTCGCGAGGATCGACTGCATTCATTGGCGCTCCCGATGCTCGTTTTTTTCTGATGAATTCTTTCACAGGAACCATGGCAGCATCGCGACAAGCTTCCTTAATGTCACTTCCTGACATTCCGGCCATTACTTGTACCAAGTACTCAAGGTCAAAATGGTCTTTGTCGATTCTTGTATCCTTCAGTATTAACCCTAGTATTCGAAGTCGTTGTGAGGCCGAAGGTAGCGAGACCGCGAACTTTTTAGGTAGTCGCCTCAGAATAGCGTCGTCAATGTCTTGCATGCGGTTGGTAGCACCGAGGATAAGTATCCTTTGAGGCTCTCCAGAGGTATTCGCGGATGTCAAGCCATCCCAATGGGTCATAAATTCTGCCTTCACCATACCGCTTGCCTCATGTTCTCCAGATCTCCTACTGCCAAGCACTGCATCTATCTCGTCAATGAAGACTATGCTAGGCTCTAATTTCCGCGCCAGGGAGAAAACGGCGCTGACCAGTTTATTGGAGTCGCCATACCATTTTTCGGTCAAAGTTGATATGTGTAAATTGATAAAGGTTGCACCGCTCTCGTGAGCCAACGCTTTCGCCATCATGGTCTTGCCGCAACCTGGAGGTCCGTAGAGAAGCACCCCAGAAGGTGCGGATAGTAATGATGACGTATGTGCGTAAAGCTGGGGCATGGTCAGAGGATAGATGACAGACTCTTTAAGCTCTTCGATAATATCACTCAGTCCACCAATGTCTGCCAAAATCATTAGTCTAGCCCTTTGATCTACAACGAAGACTACCTTCAAAAGACACCGGTATATCTTCTGGCGCAACGACATCCATGGCAATCATCTGTTCGTATTGGGTGAGTACCAGATCTTCCTTCCTTGGCCTTCTGCCCTTCTCGTTGCTTTCTCCATCTCTCTCTTGGGGGTCGAGTCGACGCAAGATGGCCGCGGCTGCTAATTTCCGGTTTGTTTGCTCCTTTCCTTCGGTGTCAAGCCGCGAAAGAAAGTTATTCACAAGGTAGTATATCGAGAAGCTCTACGGAACCCTCTTATGCATCAGCATTGATTCTCTGATCTTCCATCGAATTGCATCTTCTGGGGGCCGGCGCACTTAGAGACGTACAGCGGCTGATATGAGAAGTAAGTCTTGTACAACGCCCATACTCTGCTTGGGCATAGCGTCGATGGCAGTATGGGTCACAGGAAGCAAGGCTTTCACTAGAAACAGGATGTAAAACATAGATTCCGAAGCTCAGGCAATGACGAGGCTTGGCATTACTGCGCGCTAAGATTATCGCGAACCTTATTTGTTATCTAGCGCGCCTTGCTCCAAATTTCAATGTTTACATTACGGCTTCACGGCAAGCGCTCACTTCTCAACATTTCCGAAAGCAAGCGCTAAGGACTACATAACTAGCACTTCATCATGCCAAAAGCAAAGGCAGTTGCTTCGCTCTCCGGGCTAGTAGATACGGAGATGGAGGAAGACACATTGAACATGGACGCGTTCCCCACACCTGATTCGAATCAGGAAAACGTGGGCTCAGGGAGGAAAAAGGGCCGGCCAGCCAAGGCGACAGCGAAAAAGGTCACAAAGTCTAAGACAGTTGGAAGGCGTGCTAGTGGCGATTCAATTCCTCCCAAAAAAGCTGCATCTAAAAAGAAGACAGTGGCTAAGAGAGCACCTCTGAAAGAGAAGACCAGTGCTCAACACGCAGAAGACACAGAGGAGGTGGACGAGTTTGCGGGCGAAGGAAACCAAGATTCGGCCATGGATGAATTGGTCACAACCAAGCAACCGGCAAAGCGAAAGGCGCCGGCGACGAAGGCAGGAAAGAAGCCAGGAAAACAGTCAAAGAAAACCCCCGTGGAACAAATAAAGGTGGTGGAGGAAGAGTCTGCTCAGCAACCGAAAGCGGTGGAAAAGGACGGAGAGTTTGAGTATACGCCAACTGCCACCCGACAAAAGAAACGCCCTGGAAGGCCAGCTGCACAAAAGTCGAAAGCCAACATGGGTCAAACGGCCGAAGAGCCTCGCCAACAAGAGAAGATCATTCCCGAGACACAAGTCGCAATGGATGTAGACCAATCAGAGTCTCCAGAAGAAGATGAAGAGGACGAGGAGGCACTGCCACAGTCAGTCTTCCGACGAACCAACAACGCCCGGGAAAAAACCCACCAGCGTCAGCCTTTGGTGTCAAGAAAACGTGCTAGCAGTGCGTCGGACAATGAACGAGGAGGCAGCGATCCAGCAACGAGGCGAAAGCTAGGAGAGATGACCACTAAATTCGAAAAGCTTGATATGAAGTACAGAACTCTTAAAGAAGAAGGCATTAAAGAAGCAAATGCCAACTTTGAGAAGTACAAGACGCTATCTCAAGCCAACGCAAAAGGTAACGTCTCACTCTTGGCTATCACCGCCATACTGACCCTCCTCAGCTGCGAACGACCTCATCGTCTCCCTAAAGAAAGAACTCGCTACGCAAAAAGCGCTTACAAAAGACTCGGCGTCTCTCGAGAACGAAATCATCACCCGAGATGCAGACCTAGCCAAAACCCAAGCTCTTGCTGACCAGCTGTCAACCTCTCTTTCGGAAGCACAAAATGAGAACAAGGCTCTGCAAGCCAAGTTGGCCAATTCGCGCAGTGCGTCCACAGCTGTTGAGAGTCTTGGTGCCAAAACTCCCGGTAGTGCAATGAGAGGCAAGACTCCTGCCCAGAGGACGATCATGGTCGGCAGCGCCGAGGCGGCTCATGCTGCGCAAGTGGCTCAGTTGAAGGAAGATCTCTATAGCGATCTGACAGGCTTGATACTGCGGGGTGTGGAGAGGAAGGATGAGTCTGACATCTACGACTGCATCCAGACAGGCCGAAATGGCAGTAAGTGTTCGCTCCACGTGCGAGCCAAAATAGACACCCCAATATTAACATGTACCTGTAGCACTCCACTTCAAACTCGCGATAGCCAAAGAAACCGATGGCGGCTACGAAGACACAGAGTTCCAGTACACACCACGCCTGGACAGCAACCGAGACCGCGATATGATTGCGTTACTACCGGAATACCTGACCGATGAAATCACGTTCTCGAGGACGAATGCTGCGATGTTCTATGGTCGAGTCGTCGAGACGCTGACGAAGAAGAGGCAGGTGGAGGTACAGGAGTAGTAGTTGGACAATCTATCAAGGCGTTCCGGTAACAGGATTATCAAGGCGTCAGAAGAAAGTCATGAGGTTTGAAAGTGTAATTCTATAGTACAGCTTATTACAGGAGATTGCCAAGAAGTGAGTTAGTGATCAGCAGCATACCTTCCTTGCCTTGTCAGATATCCTTCTTTTCTATCACCCCGTTACCCTCCTTCAAACCATGTCCATTGACCTTGACCTCCTCCGTTCCCTTCATCCGCCTCCCCTTTTTCCCCTCCCCCATATCCCCTCCAACCTCAACCCCACTCACAAAAACCTCACTCACAAACTCCAACCCAGCCACAAACACACAAAGCAGACTTGAAATAACAAAATGACTAATACTCGTCCCAATGTCCAACCAACTGCCCTCATCCCTCACCAACCAAAAGAAATTCATAGTCAGCACATCGCTAATCGCCATCACCAACATAAACAGACTGCTGGGCGCGACGCCGAGTCTGCGGTTCAGGATGCCGAGGTTAGCGCTGATGACGGCGAAGGGGATGACGATTTTGAGGACGAGGAGGGCGCCTTGGGAGAAGGGGTCGAAGATGGGTATGAGGCGGTAGACGGAGTCGAGGGAGAAGGAGGCGAGGGAGGCGATGTTGCCGGTGGAGAAGAAGGCGGATTGGAGGAGGTAGAGGAAGAAGAGGGAGATGCGGGCGTCGGAGAGGGCGAGGGGGCGGTATGGGCGGGCGGTGGGGTCGGTCGGTTGGCCGGATGGTGATGCGAGTTGTGAGGATATGGATGGGAGGGCGTCGGAGAGGGGTTTTGGGTCTAGGGTTGGTGAGGGTGGTGGGGAGGTGGAGGAGGTTGTTGTGTAGTTGTAGATGTGGTGTTCGAGGCGTACCCAGGTGACGAGGGTGGCGCAGAAGGCGAAGTAGAAGAGTCCTTCGTAGGATATGGTTAGGATGATGAAGACTGGTGAGAAGGTGAGGAAGATGATGACGAGTCGGTGCAGGTAGTGATTATTTGGTTGGAGACTGTGGAGGAAGGGAATGGACAGGGAGGAAACTGCGACGTTTGTCAGTGTGTAACCAGGCAGCGGACTGCACATATTTTGCATACCCAATATTATCCACCCGACTACTTGGTTACCCAAGGGCAAGCCCATTTTGGCCTGCAGTGACGCTACGCTAGATCGAGTAACGATCATGGCTAACATAATCAAGCCAATTTGGACTCCAAGTAGAGTAGCTGAGAGACTGTCGAGTGAAGCCTGTTCAGAGGCGGTTGTTGAAGAAAGAATGCTTTCTTGGAAAAGAATATACAAAACACCGACGAGGACCATTAGCAGACCGCCAGCCAGTCTGTATGACTACGATCAGCACTTAACCGCAGCATTGAAACAAGGGCAGACAGAACATCGTTCAAGATTTACGTGAGATACATATATGAGAGTCACTCAAAGGGAACGTACATCATATTGATATTCTCGGTCTTGATGGCAGGCAAGAGGGTGAACATGCTCATAGATGAGCAGGCCACAGCCCACGTTCCAGCTAGGATTTTGTTATGCATGATGAAGTCCCGGCTGTACAGAATAGGCCAGAATGCCGCTCCTATAAAGCAGACCGTATAAACGGTACGATGAAAGTATGACAATACCTAGGATATTTAGTTGTCACTGAGCTTTTTCCTAAAAGAGATTTACTCACAAGGACCTCCAAGAAAGCTACAAACGCCATCGTCTCTATGCATAGTATAGCTGCGTCCTTTTTTGATTGTATGTCCTTGAATAGAACATGACTACCGAGTAGTAAAGCCTCTCTTCGCGCTACGACCTCTTCCCAAAACAGAGCTGGAAATGTGGCATACACGTAATAAGTGAGCGGAGCTTTGCGAATGAATAGATACGAGAACAAAGCAGCGGAGACTGCGCCGAACATCGAAGAAGTTGCAAACGTTCTAGAAGTGCGAGTTTCGCCATGTAATACGTGCATATCGATAATGGTAGTGACGGCAAAAGCAATCCATCCCAGATAACCTAGGGTCACAAGTACCCGGAGAAACAGCCAATCATATCTCTGAAGATATCGGAGACCGTCGAGCCCGGTATGGAGGAGTTCTTGGCTCATTGCAATTGCTTGCTCAGGGTGTCCTTGCTCGATTTCCGTTCTTATTTCCATTACGCGATGATCAACTGAGTGTTGTTCGTCCGCAAGTGGGCCGTATGGTTTGAAACGCAGTTCATTGGCTTTTTTTTGCTCTTCCTTGACCTTGTACATTTCCAGCACGCCTCGAGCGTTAGCAAGTGCTGCCTCTGCCTTTTCCTTCGGCTGGCCGGCGACATAAGCAAGCGGAAGCTCACCGACAGAGTTGACTGGAAAATCGAGGCCGGCAAGGTAAGCCATGAGTGCGGCAATATCAGCTTGATCAACATCATTTCTTTGCACATGATCTAGGCCCCAGTCTGCGGAAAAGCCATCTTCGTGTCCACTGGCCTTTTCCGGGACGCTGATAATGGGTTTTGCAACACCAGAGCCCCACACAATCAATGGCGTCCTTGTATTGTCAGGATGTCCATCTCCATGACTGCCCCAGTCGCTCATACCATGATCCGCAGTGAACACGAAGGCCGTTTTGCCATCACCATAAAATTCTTCAACGAGTTTTGTCATCTCCCTCACACCCTGGTCAACAACCTTGATGTTATGCAAGTACTCCCTTGAGTAGGGTCTATATGAATGTCCGGTGGTATCAAGACCAAGTAGGTGGAGGAAGAAGACGTTCTTCTCCTGTCTTAGGCAATAGTCGAGCGTCGTATTCTTAGCAGCGGCGCTGAACAAATTCTTAACCTTGTCGAAGACCCAGGTGTCCAATTGCGTTGCATCTGCTGCTCATTAGCTATCGATTGCGGTATTCCAGCTCTTAGATGTAGACCTTTCGTAAAGTCCTCGAATTCCTCCCCGTATGTCTCAGCGTCAATTCTACCCTTTACAGCTCCCTCCTTAAACATCGGCAAGATATCGGGACTACCCCAGCTCCAAGTATGCCTGCTCTGATTGAAGACGCTGTCAAAGTTGACCGGATTAAGCTTCCAACCCGTAGTCACTGAAGACACATCCTCGTACAAGCCGGCTATCAAGGCGACATGACCCGGCCTAGACTCTGTAGGCATCCTCGTATGTGATACTCCAAATGTCCCGCCCGTCAAGACGCGCGATCGAAGGAATGGCGCCAGAGGTCGAGGCTCGAGTGCGCCAGGCGCATTAGGGTTTGACGGTGAAGGGTCCGGGAATGATTGGAAAGCCTTATCGGCGCGGAGTCCGTCTCCAACAAAAAGCACGAGCCGCTTGGCTGGGGGTTCGGCGCCATGGTTTCTTTGGACGCCAAAGGAGCTCATACCATGAACGATTGGACTGACAAAATAAATGTCAAAAATGGAGACAATGTACACGGAGTGAAAGATGATGGCGATGCCAAGGAAGCCGAACCTTCCAAGACGCGCCATTCCGACAAAATGAATGTAAGACTGACGAGGTTCCAGCGTGGCATGGATGCTAAGATCCAATTGGAGTGTCCATCAAGTCGTATGAGGTTCGCTTGGCGGGATACAGAGATGCTCCCACGAGGTTCTCTTTAGGGTTATACGGTGTTCGATAATGACCAATCCCTTTTTCTTATTTGAACCACCAAAATCAAAATCGTGAATGGTCATCCCAACTCCCAAATCCATCGCAATCAACATCTATACATCCAATTGATCTTATACGACTCCTAAGTACGATTCTAATGATATATAATCGATCTATCTATCTATCGTGTATGAATAGTGACAAATCTCTTTTTATTATTTAAATTACTTGAATTAAATTCTCGACTCGTATTTAATTTTAATAATAATAATAATTATAATTATAATAATAAAAATAAAAATAAAAATAAAAATAATAAGATATAATATAAATATATAATATATAAGAGATAAGAGATAATAGATAGTAAATAATAAATAGTAAATAATAAAAAATTAAACGAGATTTATTTTAAATATATATATTAAATATTAGAAACTTAAATAAAATTAATTTAATATATAAATTACGTTTAAATAAATTATTAATTATAAGAAATAATTATAAAGATAAATAGTATTAGAAGTATTCGTAGAATAGAGCTAACGGAGTTAATTTATAGAGTTAAGTTAGGGTCTAGTAGAGAAGAAAGATAGAAACTATAATCTTAAATTATAACTTAATATAAATTAAGTACGCTTAATTATAATTCGCTACTTAAATAACTTAATAACTTATATTATATCTCGCTTACTGTCATGGAATATTTGATCATATGGACGTAGGGCTGGTCATGACTAGCCTTGGCGCTCGCTTCTCCGTACTTAGCTGGCGCACACACGTAGATCAATCAACAATTCACACACTACACTCATTATTGAACCACATCAATATTGTTCCTTGACACTTACTAAATAAAGTTAATTGATATTAAAACTATTATATATTATAAAAATAAAGCTTAATTATTTATTTTTAATAAAATAATTTTTATAAAAACTTAATAACTTAATAACTTAATAACTTAATAACTTATATTTAATTTAACTTTAATTTTAATATTAAATTTATTATAATATTAAAACTTTAATAAATAAAGATCTTTCTTTTTAGAAAATAATTTTATATTTTAAATACTATTACGATTTTAGTATCTACTCTTCGTATATTAAGTCGATATAGATTAATATTACTTTAAAGAAGACTTTTTAGTATTTATAGTTTATTTAGAATAATAGAAGTAGTTAATTTTATTATACGTCTATTCTTTCGTAATAAATACTATATTAACTAAAAATTACTTTTAGAAGATATAATTTATATTTTATATTATTAATTTTAAATAGTAGAGAATATTTACATTTAATATTTATTAAAATAAAGTTTTTATAATATTATTTTTTAATAGTCAAAGAAATAAGAAATTAATAATTAATTAATTAAATAACTAAATAACTAAATAACTAAATAACTAAATAATTAATAAGATTAGTATATAGATTATTTAAAAAAAGATCTAATTAAATATCTTATTAATCTTATTAACTTAACTATTCTAACTAGTTAGAGTAACTATTATATTATAATTAATATTAACATTATAATTTATAGGGTGGAATTCGAATTTATATAGCTAGCTGAATATCTATATAGACTATATGCTTTATTTCATAGCTACTCTATTACGCAATAATGCCTTACACACATAGATTAGGATATGCGGATTTTGATTTTGGTGGTTCAAATAATAAAAAGGGATTGGTCATTATCGAACACCGTAGGTTAGGGTTTACCCTATAAATAAACGGGCACAATTGATACTTTCACTCAAGAAAGCTTCGCCTTGTTCAACGAACCCCATGCAAAGTTGGGTGGAAGTTCACTTCATCTGTATTAGCAAGCCGGATTCAAACAGACCGTTGTTCAATCATGGCTCTCCTTCAATCTGCTTGTTTATGCTCTATATGCGGTGAAGTTATTCCATCTTCTGCTGAGGTCGCCGATTTGCTTGTAAGAACGAACCTCAAAGAAATGCCATGCACATTGGCGACCCATCGCAGCAGACAATGGGATACATTACTATAGGGCAGGAAGGTGTAGTCTACAGCTAGGTTTACCGTTGGCTGCCTCTAAGTTTTTATCAAGCGGAGTTGAAAGTAATTCAACGCGTCGACTCATATATCATATCACAGATATAAGTCAAGATGGCGTAGAAGCTGGGCCAGGGCTTCGGTTCACAATGTTCTAGGATTACCGGCCGGATACCTTGGGGGGTCTCGTCAGCGAAGAATCCAATTGGTGGATATATCCGGGCTGCAGACTTCTGGGCCCTCGAGAAAAGGATGCGAAGGATTGCCTAGCAAGCAAAGATGCGCCATGTTCGTTAACAGATTATAAATTAGCAGGATTATTCATCACAGGCTTTGTAATATAAGACACGACAGCTCCCTACTTCTAGTTTCCTTTATTCTTCTAGCTTGTCAATTGCTCACATCATATCTCATATATATACATGACTAGTAAGAGGGTTTGGACGGAACCCATTCATCAATCAGTCAATCAGTCAATCAGCTAGCCAGTCAGTTGAGGTCATGGCGTACACCCAAGTAATAGCTGACCTCCATAATTCCTAGAGAATTTCACCATAACCGGCATCATCCGCTCCAACGATGGCTATCTGGATATCCTCCTCTCTTTTCGGTCTTATAACAGCGGCCCCGACCCTACTCTGCTACCTCGTTTGGAAAATAGTCTACCGCCTGCATTTCAGGCCAATCTCCAAGTTCCCTGGTCCCAGACTGGCAGCTTTGACCTTCTGGTCTGTTACCTCTTTCTCTATATTGATCCAATATGACGTTTGTCTCACAGCTTCCTGCTTCCTAAAACCCTTTGGCTTTTCAGTTCACCGTCAAGCGCTGACTCGCAATGACGCTGAATAATTCATCCCAGGTATGAATTTTACTACGACGTCGTCCTTCGTGGCCAATATACCTTTCATATCAGAACCCTACATGCTAAATATGGCCCCATTGTTCGTATCAATCCGTACGAGTTACATATATCAGATCCAGAATACTACGATAAGCTGTACGCCTCCAGTTCAAGCGGTGAAAAGCGCAACAAGTGGGAATGGCACACAAAACAGTTCGGCACCTTCGGAGCCATGCTCTCAACCGTCGGCAAGTACCTCTGCCCGCTTTTCCTGACTCGGCGCAAACAGCCTTTTGCTATTTGCTTATTCGTTACTCATCCACACCTTGGCACCCTT
This sequence comes from Xanthoparmelia taractica, assembly GCA_033085395.1. NCBI lineage: Eukaryota > Fungi > Ascomycota > Lecanoromycetes > Lecanorales > Parmeliaceae > Xanthoparmelia > Xanthoparmelia taractica. The sequence continues at coordinate 50,453 of JANQBS010000214.1, forward strand.
CTCCTACTCGGCTGAAGCAGTGCTGATGGCAGAATTTCGCCAACAGGACATGATCAGCACAGAGCCAGAAGGGCGGCTTTAACCCACTTTTTTTCCATGGCCAGCGTCAGACGGCTCGAGCCAGTGATTGCGGAGAGAGTCAATGCTCTAATGCAGAGACTCCAGGGCTTCAAAGACGTCAAAGGTGACGTTGGTGTGATCAAAGCGAATTATGCCTTTGCTGCCTTCACTAACGGTAAGCATCGGCCTTTCCTCAGGGTTTAATAGTCGAGACACGTTTATTGAGATTGCATTCGCCAACAAAGCCTTGCAGACGTGGTCATGCAATATTCCTACGGTCGTTCAGACCACCGGCTAGATCGGGAAGACTTCGGCCCAGAATACCACGACGCAGCATTGGAAGGAGGCAAAGCCTCCGCGTTCAACAAACAGATGATCTGGGTATTCCACCTCCTGCAAAGCCTCCCGGAAAGATTGGCAGCGCTCTTGTCCCCAGGATTTGACCTTATGTATACAGCCCACCGAACAGCCGAGCGACAAATCACCCATATCAAAGCCCAGCCTCGCTCTACATATTCTGACCTTTCCTATCCGACCCTCTTCCATGAGATTCTCCAATCAAACCTCCCCGAATCCGACAAAAGCGTCAACCGACTCAAAGATGAAGCCGCCATCGTCGTCGGCGCCGGCACCTTAACCTCATCCTGGACGCTCTCAGTCGCCACCTACCACCTCCTCGCGTCGCCCCGGATCCTCCAGCAACTGAAAACAGAGCTCCGATCCGCCGTTCCAACCAACTCCGAAGCCCCCACCATCCCACCCCTCTCCTTGATCGAAAACCTCCCTTACCTAGCCGCAGTCGTTCAAGAAGCCATCCGGTTAAGCTACGGCGTGGCCTCACGCCTGCAGCGCATTTCCCCGGACAAACCTCTAACCTTCCACGACCGCACTCTCGGCAAAGACTGGATAATCCCACCCAACACGCCCGTCGGAATGACGAGCGTCCTGATCCACCAAGACGAATCCATATTCCCGGACGCGCGCTCCTTCTTGCCGGAGCGCTGGCTGGACAATCCGCGCCTGGACCGCTATCTCGTTTCCTTTTCCAAGGGCAGCAGGCAGTGTCTGGGCATCAATTTGGCATACGCCGAGCTAAAGCTTTGTCTAGCTGCTATCTTTTTGAGTTTCGGATCCGGGGCTGTTAGGATGGAGGGGGATGTGGGGGTCTTGGAGTTGGTGGGGACGGGGTTAGAGGATGTGGAGGTTGCGAGGGATGCGTTTGTGCCGACGGGGAAGGAAGGGTCGCTGGGGGTGAGGATTAAGGTTAGGAGTTGAGGTGGGTTCGGGCGAGAGGGGGTTTACAAAGTGAGGAGATGAAAAGATGAGGCTTCATCGATGCACGGATTGACATTTGCGTTCTCATCACGGCATTTGTACTAACATTATAAGCTTGATTGATATTTTTGGACGGAAAATTGATTGTCGCGAAATTCTTTGCTTGATACAAAATGAAGTGCGTTCGATTCGCAAGGAAACTACTGAATTCATAAACCCAATGCTACATCAGTAAATCAGAATCAGATTCAAGGCCCCAAAAACTCGGACACAGCTACATAGTTTCAATGAAACCAACTGACTACCTCCCCCACCTCATCCACCTCCAAGCACCATCCAGACTACCCCCTCATCCCCTGCCCTCTAGTCATTCACCCAACCCACTCTCTCGCACTTCGAAACACCCTCACCCACCGCCCGAGCCGAAATCTCCCCCACGCGTCCACCGCGCCGGGCGGGACCCAAGAGCCCGAATTTAACGCAGCGTTTACAGGTGCGTCATCATGGCCAGGACGTCGTCTTGCAATCGGGAGGCCTGGGTGGGGAGATTTAGCCTTCTTTATTGCGATAATATGACATACCCATTGCAGACGCCCATTGCAAAAGCATCTATGACATAGGCTAATATCAGTACCGCCCGGTGAAGCTTGGCCTCGTTTTGAGTTAGAAAAGCAAGTCTTGATTGCGGTAATCACATGCCTTTCTTGCGAAATAGTCCGCGAACCGTGGGCGCAGGTCTTTGTGGAGTAGGACATACTTTGACCAGCGTTGTCCAGCTCCCAGCTATTACTCACATCCCGGTTGGTCTCTACATTTGCGAATTGGGGATTTTGGATTTGACGAATTGCCGAAGCCGATTGAGCTCGGGAGAGTACGCACAACATTCCCGTCTGCGCCGCGAGTTCAGGGCCAGCATTTCTCTTGAAAGGCATTTATAGGTGTTGCGAGACACGCGTAGTTAAGTGCCATGAAGGTCGTCATCTGGCCTCTGAATAAGGCGGCGTGTTCGCTACAGACGCTTACGAACTGATTCCAGTCTCAGCCTCTACTTTACAATGTCGATTTGAGTCTTGAAGCCTGATGTATAAGCTGGAAGGGACCGATGCTCTCCGCTACGTCTTGCGAGTCAAACCATAGACTCCGAAGATACGTACTCCGGTTCCTTCGATGTGTGTCTTGGATCATATGGGAGATGCTGTAGGGCCCCTGAACTGTTTCTGAGGAACAATACAGCAATCATAAGAAGTGCTTGCTCTTGTTCTAGTTTTCCGATTCAAAAGAAGAGGTATTTAGATTAAATGGGAGACGATTTATGAGGTAGATCTGGTAAACCACAGCGAGATGGTTCCATATATGGGGAATACAAAGTACGTATCTTCACGAATATGTTGTATCGTCTCCTATGAGTCAGTAGTTCCCGTAGTACTGATTTATCGTAATCTGCTTGGTTGCCTGTTACGATAGTTTGAGAGTGACGTAATGAAATCATCGAGGCAATTGAGCTAAGGCAGGTTAGATACTGGTCCATAGTAAGACAGAAAGTGGTAATACCCAGGCTTGGGGTGAACTCTGGATGATGAGAATGTATTTTTGTTATCTAATAGATGATGGAGTCGGCCGAAGCATGTCCTTTGATCTGCATATAAGCAATGTCGAGCAAAGTTCGAATTCAGTGGGCGAGACAAATATCATAGCTATAGTACATGTCCATGGACGCTGTGTTCATCGTTTCAGAATCCAACCCAATCTGATTGGCTAGCTACTCTAGTTCCAGAATTCGGAGCTATTCTAACCCAGCTTAGAGCTAGCAACTCTTGGCAGAAAACGAGGCAAACATCTTTTCAGACATCACCACGAGTCACTAAGATAGGAAGGTCTCGAGATACATATCTAAGGTCTTCACAAAGGCCACCCCTTCATCAGTCTACATAGTAATGAGTAATGGTAATACTCCATTCTCTCATCCCATAAAAGAAGACCCCGCTTTGTGATATAATTTTGGTACATGGTGCTTGCCTTTTCCAGCTTCCCATTCAGGGCACAAATCTTTGCTGCCATTCGTCTTCGCCCTTCAACAAGCAAAACACTTGTACCAACTCAAATTCTCCGGAGAATGACGACCATTGTGAATACACAGCGTGATCCAAACACACTGTCAAATTACAACAATTTCGTTACGACCCACACTACTGTCAATTTCAACATTGACTTCGAGAAGAAAGTTGTTGGTGGAAAAGTTGCACTGACTCTCAAGTCCATCACTGATGCCGCAGCCAAGGAAATCCTGCTCGATACTAGCTTCCTTAAAGTGAAGGATGTGGCCCTGGATGGAAAGTTTCCCAAGTGGGACTTATTACCTAGATTCGAGCCATATGGGTCGGTTCTGCGCATTAAACTGCTAGATGGCGTTCAGAACGGACAGAGTGTGCATGTCGAGATGACAACGGAGACGACTCAGGACTGCACGGCAATTCAGTGGCTTACACCGGCTCAGACAAGAAGTGAGCATCCGTACATGTTCACCCAATGTCAAGCTATCCATGCAAGGTCGATATTTCCTTGCCAAGATACGCCTGATGTCAAGGGGACTGTTGAATTCAATATCGAGTCTCCGTTTCCTGTCATTGCTAGTGGGATTGCTACTTGCGTCAAAAACCTCGACGGCGCGGCTTCGACCAAGCTCTACGCGTTCGAGCAGAAAATTCCTATACCAAGCTATTTGTTCGCTTTAGCCAGTGGCGATATTGCCAAGGCACCCATAGGACCACGTAGCGTCGTAGCCACTGGCCCTAAGCAGCTGAAGGCAGCACAGTGGGAACTTGAAGAAAGTACGGAAAGATATATAGAAACGGTTGAAGTCTGTACCTTGCTGCGAAACATGGAGTTTATGCTGATGTACTGGGTAGAAAATTGTCTTTCCCTATCAATGGACTGAGTATAACGTGCTTGTCCTTCCACCGAGCTTCCCCTACGGAGGGATGGAGAATCCTGTTTACACCTATGCTACCCCAACAGTGATATCGGGTGACCGAGAAAACGTGGACGTGATTGCCCATGAACTTTCACATTCCTATAGCGGTAATCTAGTTTCTAATGCCAGCTGGGAACATTTCTGGCTAAACGAGGGCTGGACAACGTATCTTGAGCGCAGACTACAAGCCGCGGTACATGGCGAACCACACAGAGACTTTTCAGCGATCATTGGATGGAAGGCTCTTGAAGACTCGGTCAAGCAGTTTGGGGACTCGCACGAATTTACCAAGATGATCGTCGACCTTAAGGGCAAAGATCCGGATGACGCTTTCTCGAGCATACCTTACGAGAAGGGCTACACCTTCCTTTCGCACCTTGAAGCGCAGGTCACCGAAGATAGATGGAATAAATATATTCCCCATTACTTCGCTACATTTGCCCGCCAGTCCCTCGATTCTTACGACTTCAAAGCAAATCTGCTGTCTTTCTTCGCCTCAGACGCCACGGCCTTGGAAGCGCTGAAGGATGTAGAATGGGACTCTTGGTTCTACTCTCCAGGCCTGCCTCCAAAACCCAACTTCGATACCTCGCTCGTTGACGTATGCTACGACCTTGCCTCAAAGTGGGAGACTGGTACATTCGAGCCCAGGGAAGAAGATATCGGAGGCTGGTCGGCGAATCAGGTGGTGGTGTTCCTTGATACAGTGCAAGCGTTCGCGAAAGCACTGGACAAGCGAGCTTCGCAAACGATGGGGTCAACTTATGGCTTTAGCAAAAGTCAGAACGTTGAGGTCGTCTCTCGGTACTATCAAGCGGCAATGAAGGCAAAGGATGAGACGGTGTACGAGCCAACCGCAGAACTATTGAGCAGTGTTGGTAGGATGAAGTTTGTGCGGCCATTGTAAGTGACTACATATGATGTTGCCTCGGGAAAGGAGCTAAAATTCACCCGCACAACAGGTACAAATTACTCAACGAGTGTGATCGCGCTCTTGCACTGGAGACCTTTGAGAAGAACAAAGACTTTTACCATCCAATCTGTAGAAACTTGGTGGAGAAAGACTTGTTTGGGGAGGGTGGTAAGCCTTGAGACTGGAGGTATCCTTTCTGGAGCTATCGAAGGATGAGAAGCTCTTAGTGTGCGATGCAGCTTGCCTGAGCTTCATTAAAACCCGATTTCTACTAATCCCTGTCAACAATTTCATGCTGCTTTCAATCAACTTCGTCCCTTAGCTAAACATTAAGCTCTTGCAGCATTCAGCACCTCTCACTCCAGCACCCTGTCGTCCTGCCGTCTTCACAGAGTCAGAATGCAAGAATTATCTATGCATCACATCAAGCCTCTCACCTTGGGCACTAGTCGAACCTACGAGGCTGGTTGCAACTGCAGCTCTTTGCCCTTAGTGTATCGCTCGGGGCGAGCTCCATATAAGGAGGGGAGGATAGTTGTTATAGGATATCGCCCTGGGGCGGATGCCCTAGAATATCTATCCTAATCGGCGTTATTGCGCATGTAGCGGCAACACGCCGAAGGATTTTTGGGAGGCTAGGCCCCGCCGGAACCCCGTGACAGTCAAATTCCAAATTTCCGGTGCAATCTGGCCCTAGTTGACGTTTGGAGACAATTTGAGAAGCCTTGAATGCTTGCGATAAGGAAAAAGGCTACTCGATTGGTGGCAAATGACGCTCTGTAGTCAAGGAAGCCAAGGATCGCGAAGCATTCATTGAACACAACCCAAGAGCCGGAAGGAGTACCTCTATTCCTAATGATGGCTGAAGCGCATGGTAAGGATGGCAGAAGATTGGAAGAAGGCAAGCAAGGATTACTTCCCACCCTTATCCGGATTTATCAGCGAGACACGGACCTCCGGACCTTATCCTTTAATTCGATACTTAGTCCACTCTTCTGGAGTTTCTCATCTTTCGGACCTTGATGATGCTTCGAGATGTATTAATCTGCAAGCTGACAATTATTCCGGGAAAACAAATGGGAGTGTGGATATAGAAGAGGATGAGAGAGGATGGATGACTTAAGTGTCCTCATTTCCAGTCATCGCTATCACGTCAAGTCTTTTTGACTACAAAGTGCTTCTCTACTCCATTCTCCTTATAGTCTATAGCTCTTCTCGAGACAAGATCCATCCTGCAATCATGGAAGACATTATTACCTCTGTTAAGCGCCTTGCGAGCAACACTGATGAGGCTGGCCACCAAAAGCTTATGGATGGGCTTCGAGATTTGTCCTATTCTCTCGAAACTCCTCGTGATACCATTGAGAGGCTCGCATATGCGGTAGGTCTAGCGGTGGGAAATTTCGGTTTTGGTAGCACTGACCTCTTCAGCACTTACAAATCGCAGCGGTCCGCATTGGTATTGACTTGAAGCTTTTCGATTTGCTTGCTACTACCAACAATTCTCTCACTGTGGATCAGCTCCATCAAGTGACTCGGGCAGCGCCGATACTACTTGGTATGCCATTTTACAGCATAGAGGGATCAGGTATGCTTCGGTACTGATACCGCTTCTAGGACGCCTTCTGAGATACCTTGCTTCCGTTGGAATAGTCAAGGAGGTAGGAACGGACAGATTCACCTCCACAAACATTACCAAAACCTTAGCCATCCCCGGAGTCCAAGCTGGCGTCTATCACCAGTAAGCATACCTTGCTTTCCTAAGGTCCTCGAAGACCCCGGTCCGCCAGGGCTACCGATATTGACAACTTGTATTCCCAGGTTCTACACCTGCGGCCCTCAGTACCAGGAGCTCCCAGCTTTCCTTGCCAAGATCAATTACCAGGATATTACAGACAACACCAACACAGTCCATCAAGTGGCCCACAAAACCCAACTGCCCGTCTTTCCCTGGTTCGCAGAACACCCGCAAGAGGCTAGCGCCTTCAATGAATACATGCGTTACCGCCGCACGGATCAGCCAACATGTTGGGACGTGTATCCGGTTGAGCAAGAAACCCAGGGATGGAGCGCGAACGCCACTGTCCTCGTTGATATGGGGGGCAACATAGGTCATCAGTCTGTGGCGTTCAAGAAGAAATTTGCAAACATTCCTGGACATGTGGTCCTGCAGGACCTTCCGGGGCCAATCGGTGTGGCCTTGTCAACGCCAGGGGTAGAAAACATGACACATGACATATTCAAACCACAACCAATCAAAGGTATATCCTATCCCCCTTCCACGCGCCCTCCCCCAACACCCCCAAAATACCCACATCCTATCAGCAAACTTCTCTGACGACTGTACAGGGGCTAAATTCTACTACCTCCGCACCGTCCTCCACGACTGGTCCGACCACAAATGCCGCGAGATTCTCCAAAACATCATGGCATCCATGGGTCCCGATTCCGCCATCTTGCTCGACGAAATGGTCCTCCCGGACACGCGCGTGCACTGGCAAGCGGCCCAGGTGGACCTGACCATGATGGCGGCTCTCGGAGCGAGGGAGCGCACGCGCACGCAGTGGACCGAGTTGTTGGATTCTGTGGGGTTGGAAATTGCGGGGACTCGCACCTACACGCCTTGCGTGAACGAGTCCATCATGACTGTCGTGCGCAAAAGCTGAGCGCTGAGCGCTGAGCGTGAATGGTTGGGTGTAAATAGATCATGGCGGTCATTGGTGTCTCCGTACTTGCCTGATTGCTGGCTTTGCCTGAGATTGCCGAGTTCTCTTGAGCTTGTATAGCACTTGATTCTCGGTAGCATGTGTCAACTCTAACAAGGTGTTCGAATGTCCTTTCCGTTCCCTATATCTGTCCAAACAGCTCCAACATTTCAAGCACAACAACAATAATCTTACACTCAACCCCCTACGTCCATTGGACGATCTACCTCCTAAGTAAGTAAATAGATACCACGATACCTAAGCCAGTATACGAGCCACGAATCCCCACGCCCCTTCGATGCATTCCCAAGCCACCGTGCCACGCAATCTACACTACCCTCCAGAAAACAAATACCCAAACAATCACACACATACCTTACACTCCCAACCCATCCATCCATTCATCCATCCAGCATCTACCCCCCTCCCCCCCCCCCCCCAAGCCTCCCCCAGATGGAAAACGAAACAAAATAGCTCATTCGTCAATTCAGGTCGGGGAGTCTTTGTTTTTTGCCTTCGATTTCCCCCCCCTATCTTTTTGGTTCATTTTACAAAGATTTTGATAGATTCAGGGATAGGATAGTCGAAATGAAATGTGTATGTATATGTAGATCTATCTACGTCTCGGGCCTTGAGTGCCTCACGTCGTACATTTTGGCAGTGGAATTAAAAGTAGCAAAAGTGATGATTAGATGGTAGGAGGGTTTGCACAGTTGTTTTCTGGAGTTGATGAAATAGTGAGGGATATATGATTGGATAGGAAGGTCTGGCCCAAGGGAATGGGATATTGACGATGCTGTGATGTGGTAGAGATGGAGGGTAGGTGGTGCCGTGATGGCTCTCCTGCGTAGAACGGGTGCTGTTTTCGATTTCCTGCTGTATCGGTGAATATGCCTCCCCGTCCTATTCTCTCGAGCGACATCAATGTAACGGAGAAACCATGGTGTGGCCATCGCTTCGAAGGTGCTGAAGCATAGCAACGAGGAGAAGTATATACAGTCAGTTAATTCTATATTCCAGTACGCTATACTTGGGCTGCCTTTGCTGGCTCTTTCACCTCCGGCGGCGAGTCCGTCATCAACCGGCTTTTCAAAAGTACGTTATCTCTTTCGCTCCCTGGATCCCCAAACACCACTTCGCCACTCGCAATGCTCTCATCCGGCATCTCATCCAGCCCCTTCAATACTCCCCGGATGTAGCTCACCACCTCGCCCACCCCCCTGAAATCCACATTTTCATCCGCCTTGAAAATGTTCCTCCATACTGCTGTTGCTAGCACTGCGTCTCCCCTTATAAGTCCCTCGTCGTAGCCCGCCAGTAGCCCGCGCCACTGCAGGAACAGGTCTTTCAGGTATTTGTTGCGTATAGATCGTGCGGCGATGTTGTGGGTGGTGACCATCCGGTCCTCGGCGATGAAGAAGAAATGGTTGATGAGATGTTGATGCCATATTGGAGCATTGGCGGGAGGGAAACAGCGTAGGCGGCAGGTGAGCAGGTACATGTGAAGGAAGGTTATTTGGGCCCAGGTATTGAAGGTCGGCGTGAGACCAAGAGCTGAAAGAAAAGGTCAGTCCTGTAGTCAAAGGTGGACTGCAAGGTAGCCAGATTCGCTCACTCTCGAACCACCATCCTGTCCCAACACCCAAGTCCTCCTGGTTTTTAGTCTTGGGTATTTCGACTTTCTTTTCATGTGCTTGCGGAATGGTGTAGTCGGCTTGTCGAGCACATTCTTTGACCAGATTCTCACAGACACCGTAAGCGACGTATGTTTCTGTTACCCCAGTATACCGCTTTCGGATCTCCTTTGCAATTGAGATACTAGATGCGCCAACTTCTCTTCCTTCTGACGGAGCGCCGTCAGGTTCGTCTCTGATTTTAGGATTCGTCGGAGGAGGCTTTGGCTGGTATTCTCCAGGAATAGCCTGAGATTCTTTAGGAGTGGCTTGAGACGCTGAAAGGAGATGACTCGTTGAGAACAGTCTAGGAATATTGTGGATTGAGAAAGATGTAGTGCGTGCTCCATAGGACTCCGGTGAGTGTCCGAATCGACCACACTGTAGGCGGTAGACCTGACGGCATGCTGCACAAAGAGATTTCGAAGTCATCTGAAAGTGGTGTTGGTTTTGACAAGAGAACTTGAAGTGATTTTGGTGTTGCTACACTTCTTTGGTTGAAGGTGAACATACCTTAGTGGTTGCCGTCATGACTTCGCTTCTCCCGACTAAGGAAGGTTTGCCGACGCGACTCGAGACGCGACTGCGGATTGGAATACTTCGTAGGACATCCATATATTGCCATTATGTACTTCAGACGGATGCTTTGCACTTGCCGTAGTCGTCGAACGCTTCAGACTTGCGAATGCATCTCGTCGCAGCTACATAATCATAGACGCTTCAGTGAGCTCGTGGATAGGAGTGAAGTATGTATTCGTGGAAGCTATTGGTATCATGGAACAGATAAGTACTCCTTGGAAATTCCCCGATCGCTGAATGCTCCAAACCCTGCAGATGCATGCATACACCAAATGCTGCGTACTCGTAGCTACCTCACCACTAGGCGCTCGAGTGATTTGCAAACAATAGGCAGGAGGTCATTTATGTTGTTCGGATCTCGTAGCTGCGCCGGCACATCTTGGCCTCTCGACGCAAGTTTCTGGTAAGAAATGTTTAGTAAACGCGCAAATAGAGCGCATACGCAGTGCTCCTTACCTGCCTAACCACCTCGTACTTCTCCTCTTTTGCAGCATATTCCCTAATCACCTCTCCAGTGCCAAAGTCGAAATATACTCTGGTGTCCCGGATCCTGAGCAGGACATTGTCCAGACGCATAAAGAAACGACAGAGGAGTAGCAGTCGCTCTGGCATGACCCTGATCTTGCACGAGTACATTGTAATGCCATTGTCTGCCATCTCATCTTCGTAGAGTATAACTTCGTCAAAGAAGAGAATTGGCTCAGGACGTTTGAGTAATTCAAGTGGTATTGGCTTTGTTGAAGCCTCGAATGGCGGTGAAGGTGACCGCAAAGTGCCCTTGTAGTCGGTGCTATAGGACCAGTCGAATGGCTTGACCACCTCCGTGATACCCTCGTGCTTCTTTTCCCTATCTTCCCTCAGCATGCCTCCATACACCAATGATGTAAGCCCCAGCATACCGAGTGCTCTGCCACTCCCTCGAATGTGCAACTTGGAGCATTGACCCTCCTGTCTTGTCTACTCGATCCAGCGCATCATAGGTATTGAATTGAATCCCCCATCCACTCTTGTGATCGATGGAAACCAGGTTATCACCGAATATCATCTCCGGAGGTGCGATACCCAGTTTCTTCGTCATCTGTTCGATAGGCTCTGCTTTTAGTATCGGCAGCTTTCGCGTAGTAATTTTGAAGCCTTGCTGAGTGATTGAGTTGCCAGCGTCCGCCCCGGATGGATAATGCGAATCTGGTGCAAGACGCCCGTTGGTTGCCATGGTAGAGTAACGCTTCAATATAGCACAATCGTTCTCATCTGATCGTCATTGAAGGCCCATCCAGAACAAAACGAGAGTGTGCCTCGGTTTTGCCCCGCGAATTTAAGCTGCCTCGGCTACATAGCTCGGTACGTTTGGTAGGGCTGAACGTAGGGGGTAGCCGTTGGTAACTCGGCCAACCAATATCCCGCCGCTAGTAAACATTGACTGTAGCGCACACTCTCGCCATCTGCGAATGGGTAACATAGCATAACGCCTCAACAATAGAGTCTTAAGTCGCCCTATTGCCCGCCTGCGTGTACCGTATATTCTCTTTATTAAATCTACGAAGCCATCAACCTAAGATGGCGATTAGAGCGATCGAGTCTCGCTTTGAGCAACTGTCAGTCAATGACGAAAATGAGCAGGTCAACGGAGGCGGTATCTTTCATAAACCCAAGGTAGAAGATGGTACAGAACGCTCATTAGTCGCTTTACTTACCAGATACTAGGCATCTCTCTCGACGGCAATGTCAATATCTGGACTCGGTTCCACCACCCAACTGACCTCCAATCCAAATCGCTCGAACCTCCTCAAGATAGCGCTTCAGAACAACAATGATGCCAATGCAAAGTCAGCGACAACCACTACTGTCAGTGTTGCTTCACAAGCTGCTCAATGGCGTGGCTCCACTATACCTGCGTCTTCTTCACCACCTCGCAAGGGAGCCAGCTCTTCATCATCCGCACGACCATCAGACGAAAGTACCATACAGAGATTGTCTAATCCACCAATATATGAGCAACCACAACCGAAGAAGTTCCATCTTGGGATGTTTGAGATTGGAAAGCCCCTTGGTAAAGGCAAGTTTGGTCGCGTATACCTGGCCAAAGAGCGGTCGACTGGATTTGTCTGTGCGTTGAAGGTCCTTCATAAAAGCGAGCTGCAGCAAGGAAAGGTCGAAAAACAAGTGCAGCGAGAGATCGAGATCCACAGCCATCTTCGCCATCCTAACATTGTCCACTTCTACAATCACTTCCACGACAGCAAGCGAATCTTTATCATCCTTGAATTTGCGGGCAAAGGAGAGCTTTACAAGCATCTGCGAAAAGAGAACAAATTTCCGGAGTGGAAAGCAGCACAGTACATTGCACAGATGGCCGCAGCGCTGAAGTATCTGCATAAGAAGCATGTCATGCACAGGGATATCAAGCCTGAGAACATCCTAGTAGGAATCCACGGAGAGATCAAGATCTCGGATTTCGGATGGAGTGTACATGCTCCTAACAATCGAAGAAATACCATGTGCGGTACCCTCGACTATTTACCACCGGAGATGATTAAGCCTGGAAGCCAGGAGAATTTCTATAATGAGAAGGTCGACCTGTGGAGTTTGGGCGTGCTGACTTATGAGTTCTTGGTGGGAGAGGCACCTTTTGAGGACACACCAGTAATGACACAGAGACGGATAGCTAGAGGGGAGATGACCGTGCCAAAGTTTGTGAGCCCGGAGGCAAAGGATCTGATCGAAAGGGTAAGTCTTGCTTCGCACGTCGCCACTCACAGAGAGCAGTGTTCCCAATAAATCATGTGGAATTGCTCCATTTACGCGATGATGACTGATATTTTTTTAGCTGCTTGTCCTCGACCCAGAGAAGCGCATTTCCCTTACCGAAGTCCAAAAGCATCCCTGGATTGTCAAGCATTGCATCAAAGGCGAAAGAGCGACCCAGCGAAGCTCAGGTTTAAAAGAGACAAAGTCGGCTGTTCCAGCGACCATCCAAGCAGTCAACAGGACCGCTCTAGATGATTAGTTCTCGTGTACCTCTGTCATAGTGCAAACGGCGTTGGACCTTTCCTTTCACGTTCTCACGGACAACGAGCTTTTTGCATAACGCTTGGAGCTGAGGGTATCTCTGCCGGTGGTGAACGCCTCTAAAAATGCTGATATGAATCTTACAAAAATTCCACCTCTTCAGAAAACCCACCCGTCCTGTTCACTTGTATATCTCATCAAACGGTCTCGTATCCGCAAAGCAACTGTCCCAGACCTCATTCACCACCTTTGCAGCCTCAACATCGTCCTTACAATTCGGTCTCTTGGACACCGATATGGTAGCCCGCCGTCTGACGCACTCTTGATGCTGATACATGACCTTCCACTGCGACCTGTGCCAAAACTCCCTCCAGAACCTACACTCGCCGCTCAACGACGACGCTCTGATTTCAGTGCATGCCGCGTGCCGTAGATCGTGCGTTCGGAAATCGACTTTGAAGCGTAGGTAGTCGTACGCGTGGACCAGCTCTGTGTAATGAACCCGTACTTAGTTTCCTCTCTCAAGTTACACCCAACAAACTTGGTTTTCCCCACACACACTCTCTCAACTTTCTCTCGCAACTTGCATCAAACGAGTGAGTGACTCTTACCATGTGCCAACGTATCCTCCAATGGCTCCGGCCGGTTCGCGCAGAGCATGATGCCGTAATCCGGATGCAGCCCTCCTCCTTGCGCCTCTTTACATTTCACGCACCGGATATTGCCCGCGTGCAAATCGCCGCCTAGATCGCTTACTTTTTGGTGGAGGAAGCGTACGATTGGGCCTGGATTGTAATGAGGTATTTTAGTGAATATGTCCAATTGGTCTCATTAATGGTGGTGGTGTGGGGGAGGGGCAAGTACTGTATTGCAACAAATAATCCCTCTGCTTTTCACATCTTTCACAATCCGCGGTCTCGTAGCGGGCATCGCGCCCCCGTTTGTACTGCCGCTCGCCTTCTTCGGTCAGTTGGCCGGTGAGGTAGCGGTAGGTGTTGCGCCAGCGTATCCAGGGGTCGTTGGTGAAGGTGTAGCCTGTGTCGGCAGGAGTGTAGGGGGGGTTTGAGGAGTCGGTGTTGGGTTGGGAAGAGGGATCGTCGTCAGAGATTGACATTGGTGGATTGGGGGGTTTGGTTGCCCTGGTTTGGTGTGTACGCTCTCAAGACAATTCTTCTGGAGGAGGTGCATTGGTATGGGATGCTGAATTGAAAGTAGGGTTAGGGCTGCTTTTCTTTTCTAAAGTACTAACTACTTTACGTAGGGCACGTGAAATTATACATGCTGACACGGGTAAGGTGGCTAGTACTCAATCCTTTCTTAGACTTCAAGTTTAGATAGTGATACACAAGGACGCCAAAAGTCACCCGAGTTCCAAGACTGATGTTTCAGTGTGCCTATCTTATAATGAAGGTATAGCCATACCGACAAGAGCAAAATGTTTGAAACTCTTAGGAAGAAGTCTCAAGGAGCCAGGCTACTGCTGCGAATTTTTTTTAGCTCCATTGATCATTATCTTGGCCATAAAGATTGATTTAAGTAGTCTGGAAGTTACTCACTCAGAAACCAAGTGAGTCCCTGATTCCGGTAACTTTTGACACCCTTATGATATTTTCTCCGAATACTTATATAGGGTTAACGTAATCCCTTGACCCTCCCCCACATTCTAGCGCATCAGCAAAGCCGCAGTATTCTTCTTCAAAATTACGCTCTGCCTAAGTTGTGATCGCCTGCTCTAATCACGTTGACTAGAGAGTGTAGTGACCGTGATCGCTACTGCAGCTGTCTAGCGGATACCGCGTGCCTTGATGTAGGTGGACCGATTTAGACGGTGTTTGGGACCACCCACCCGCTAAATACTTAACCGTCCACCTGCAGAAGTACTATACTCTCACTGCTACTATCAACCGTTGAATCTGAGGACGCCTGCCAGCCTGTCACTCCTGTTATTCTCTCTCCGAGTAGAGATCTTCTTTGGCCCACCTTTCCGCGCCTATGCATAGCCAGATACCACTAATGACCAGCAAACAAGCAACAATATCAGGACTCACGCTTGTCGGACTCTATCCAATCTGCGCTTTTCGAGCTTGAAGATCCAAGCTCAAGGATACGCAATCAGAGACTGTGACCGGCTGAGCTTCAGACCGGCACAGAGGATCCACTGCTGGCTTAAGCCAAGCAATCACGGCATATTGGCAACTGCATCATTGCGCTAGCGTCGCTCGTCTTGTGGGTTCTTTCACCGTATCACGTTTTTCAACGGTGAGTACGCTGTGATGCGCTGGCTTAGTATAGATATATAGTCTAGGCGTAGCTCGGCGAACAAGGTCATTTCTCTTCTTTCTCTTCTGTAAGAATCAGCATATATATTTCTTGCACTAAACCCCCATTACTATCCAACTCTAATCCCGCCCACCGCACCGCCGCATCAGAAGGCCCGGGTGACGAACATTTGCGATTGGGGTTGGGGAGGGGGAGGGGGGGGCCTCTGCCATGACATCGAGAGTCTTCAAAGACGACATGACGCGTCGGCGTCCGTCTGCAGAAGAGTCTACCGAAACCGAGGAGGCTTTGAAAGACAGGACGCTGCGTTTGGACGGCACGCCCAATCACCACCGGAGAATCCAAGTTCTGGCGAGTAGAAGAGAGATGCCATTTTGCTATTTGGGGTGTTGGGGGGGGGTGTCCAGCGACTATTGTAATAGAACAGAGAAAGTTTTGAAGCATTCAGATGGCGATCGAATTTTTGGTGCTATCCAGCTAGGCTGACACCCAACCCTTCTCTACTGTTCTTTGAAGGTGTGCTGAGGCGATTTTGCACCACTGGGATATATATTTCATGTTTAACAGTTAATCAGAGCGCTGGTTTGCAGCTTAATCCAAATGCGTCGAAGACTGTCTTCGAGCTGAGGTCTTGAAAAGGCACCGATCAAGCTCTCACCACTGCTTCTCTTACCCTACAAGGCAAGAACGCACTCGGCTCTCCCTTGCCCACCTGATACGCCCTCTCCCCATCAACCTTTCTAACCCTCCCCATCTTCATCCCCTTCTTATCCGCCTCCCTGTCAAGTTCCTCATACGCCGTACTTATGTCGAAACGCCTCGCAATCAAACATAACACAATCTTCAATTCCACCAGACTCAATTCTTTCCCAATACAAGCTCGCGCCCCATGCTCAAAAGGTCTCCATGCTCCTTGCTTCGGATACAGCTCTTCCCCTTCTTTGGCCAGCCAGCGCTCAGGCAAGAATTCATTCGCGTGAGGCCAGAAGGCGGGATCGTGCTGACAGGCATGAGAGACAAGCCAGATCAACATGCTTGGGTCGGCCGGATAATGCAGGCCATTACGTGGATCAGTGATTTTGAAAGAGGGCATGCCGCTGTGGGTGGTGGATGCCGCAGGGAAGAGGCGCATGGACTCTTTGATGACGGCTGTCGTGTAGGGGAGCTGATTGAGCAGATACGGATCCGCGGAGATGTGACTTGCAGCTTCAGATGGGTCCGGACCGATGACGTTGTTATGTCCGGTACGGATATTCGAGAGAACGTGAGGGTAGCGGTAAAGGAGATACAGGATATAACAGACAGCGCTGCTGCTGGTGTCGTGACCAGAAAACAGGAATAGCTTCATTTGGTTGATGGCTATTTCCTTAAAAACTGGATAGATACCCCCTGAGCTGCTGATGCTGGGGTTATCCTTGAGATGAGCGATTAAAGCGAGATCAATGACGGATTTACTGGCCGTAGTTGAGGAAGAAGCGTTCCTAAGCATTTCAAAACGCGCATCGACTTCGGGAGAAATGTATCGATCCATCTTGTATTTGTTGTCCCAATGGACGAAAGGACGAAAAGGGGTGATATTGTTGCAAGGGTTTCCCTTCGCTGCCAAAGGCCATCCAGCGCATTTGCTCACGAAGAGCGTTGGCCATAGTATTACTTTTGCATTGGCAGTCGAGGTTCGAGTCTCTATGAATGACACGTAAGCTTCAGCTCGCAGCGACCGGTCAAGAAAGTCTTACAGAACGACTTTCCCAATGACATACATCGCCAGATCATCTGTCAGAGCCTTTATTCGAAATACATCCTGTTCTTGCGCATGATGCTGCAACACCTCACAAAAGACTGTCGTCTCCTTTACGATGCTTGGCACAAGAGTCATCAAGTGACTCGCACTGAAACCTGGATTGAAAATGTTCCTCCAGTATTTCCACTCTCGCGCGTCCATCGACAGTTCGACACGATATCCTTCCCGTTCGCCAACGGATATAAGAAATCCTTGATTGCTGGGATCTTGGGTAGAACATGTTCGGTGGTGATTTGTGCCAAGGTGGCAGGAGATGCAACCACAAGCGTCAGGGTGGTGAAAGGCCAGGCGTCCAAGTAGAAGATGGGGCCCATGTCAGGCTAATATTGCCGAAGCTGGTCTGGAAGGTAATGCGGGTGGGCGTCTTTAGGGAGCCTGGACATGACCCGGGCAAGGACGAAAACATGGCCGGATATGGGATGGTAGGGCGGCATAGGCTAGTAGAAGATTCGAAAAATGGCCAGGAAAGAGCTGCGATGTACTCACAAAGCCCTCTCTCCTTAATTGAATGGCTCTCCTCCGCTCTTGATAACCTTTGAAGAAGAAAGCAGCAACAGAAGATACTACGAAGGACTTGAGAACAAAGGACAACAACGATGCAGATTCGATGCCAGCCATGTCGACTATAAGCTATCGCGTAGAAGTGAAGACTTCTGTGTTCGTCGGGCTGCGGTGTTTTGACGTGTCAGTAGAGGCTTACTTTTGCTTGGTACTCTTTTGCTCATAACCGTGACAACAGTTTAAAATTGTAGTCTCTCCCTAGCCTGTGACGAGCCTGTCACATTGATCTCTGGCACACCACTTCCAAGGAATTGGAGACACAGGGCCAACAACAGGCGTGTGCCTCTGGCTATCAAGACCATACGGATATGGCCTTATATTTCTTTTATAAAGTGGCGAGAGCTACGACCCGTAAACCAGACTGCGTTGGGGACTCGAACCCTACTCTCTCTCTCTCTCTCTCTCTCTCTCTCTCTCTCTCTTATACTGGTTTTTAACTATACAGCCGCGATAAGGTATAACCCTGGGTAGAGGCCTTCGCTGCGAAGAATCCTAATCTTTATTTGATGCTGGAAGCACGGAACATCTTAGTATAAAGGTTTGCTCAGATAGAGGCTCTTATTAGGAGTATTCGTAGAGCTAGAATATCCTGCTTCGCAAAGGGAGACTGACTACCGAGATTTATGCTTAGCACAGTCCCTATATATCTCTTTACGAAGTCTTTAGGCTAGATTTATAGAAGAATGGAAGCCAATCTGAGAGAGTGGGTTTCAAACTTCAAGGTTTTAGCGTGTGCAGGAAGCTTGAGAATCCTTGGCAGAGTTTTTTGAGAATTTTGTGTTTTTGCCACTCAAATCGAGACATTTGACCTAACCCTAGTCCTAAGACCTAATAAGC